>CM062288.1:74114015-74176515 GCA_031216915.1 Pictodentalium vernedei | reverse complement strand
CCCCATTGGAACTGCAGGAGTTAAAAATAGAAAAAATTTAAAATGCCCATATCTCCAAAACTACACGGCACTGAGAATTTTTTTTTTGTGTGAAGCTTACTTAGGAACAGCAGAAAGGAATGAGCAAAAAAAAAAATTGCCATCATTTTTTTTCATAGGGTACTTTTCCAGGACTTTGAAAAAAAGCTGAGTCATCATTTTTTAACCTATATCATTATGGATATTCAATAGATATCTAACAGATTTTAACAAAAATAATAATTTATTGACATATATTTTTATTTCAGACATTTTACATTACAATTTTTAATTTTCAGCACAGTGTTCATTTGTTTCAAGTCCTTGGTCTTCATTCATTTTCTTCGACTGGAACTCTGTTCTGACACTCGGCATCCATTTATTGATGGTATGAACAGAGTTATCTGCCGTAATCTCCTTCTTTCAATTGTGTGTTTGCATATTCTTATAAAATAATCTGTTAAAAATGCATTCGAAAAATATCCTGATGCAAAATGCCCGGATGAACAATTTTTGGATCTTGTAGAACTGAGTTGAAAAGGTAATGACTCTCAAATCAATGGAAAAAATTATTTACCAATAATAAGTTGTCCTATGGGCAAAAGATTCAGTGCTAATTTTGCAAGCATTTATGTAGTGGAATGGGAGGAAAATGCTTTAAGCAAATGTGTAAACTTGAGCATCCTCTCGAATATCTCCAGGCCTTTATATTCCCCCAAATTCGCCGCGATAAACACAGTGCCCAAATTTCGACAAATGCGCCAAAATTGGAAGTTGGTGTTTAATAATTTGGCAAGTATTTCTCGAAACTGAGGTGCTGACAATGAAAAAAATCATGTTAATTGCCTGGTAAGTTACCCATAAGTATAAACAGTTGTATTCCATTTGCACTTACTAGTATGTACTAGCACATGACCAGCTTCTAACCCCCAATCCTATGCGTGAATTAATCCTGACTGAGTTCAAAGTATCTGTATCCGAACTCATCAACTTATGTTATAAGAGGAGGCCAGTCACTGACTTAATCATTCAATGTTATTGGTTTTTCATACTATAGCCTCTCTAGAAACAATTTGTGCCGTACACATGTACATGATCAGCACATTCAGGAAAGTCTGACATAAATACAACAGCTGCACATGTGTATGGTGCAGAACTGTGGTCTGAAGCTTTGAAGTTTCAGTCACAAACGAGTGACATATTGATTCGAGGGAAATAAGTAAATCGAGGTAAGCGACCTTACTGTCATATTAGTGTGTCAGTTATGCAAATTAATAAAAAAGAATGTATGTTGAACTGCATTATAATGCCATAGTCAATGTTAAACCCATGAAATTTCCTACGCTAAACTGTTATGGAGGGGGAAATTTCTGAATTGTGAGGGCAGCATCAGCCAAGAATTTAGGCATAAGTTATGAAGAAATGTGCACAGTCTGCACAGCTGGGTATTTCAGACAAACATAAAACGAAGTGGGATGGATAAAAAACCCCTGAAAATTAATAACCATGGTCTAAAACTACAAATCAATTTATACCAATTTCAAAATTATGCTAATCAATCACAGGGGTGTAATTAACGCAACTTTAAATTAGCACCGGTTAAATAAAAGCCGATATCAATTTTCAAAACTGCCAAATAGTTTTTATCACGAATGTACTGAACCTGTGCAATTATCAATGCGGTCAGATGTTTTTATCATTTGGAACTCATTCTTTGGTAATAGATCAATTCTCTATTTGTGTCATGACTGCTGTATATACTGCATCTGCAGACGTAAGCTCAACAGATTTGCAAGTTTGACAGGACATTCAACTCAACAAAAGCAGCGAGCGTGCTTTGGACTGGTGTTTTAAATACGGATGTGTACAGTATACTCTCACATGATTTTTGGGTTGCTTTAAAAATATCTGGGCAAAGGAACACATTGAGGATGATGCGTTCCACATCATGGCCTAGGCTTTTAGCTGAGGCCTCTGATTTGGCCTAGGCAAAATTTTAACTTAGGCAAATTTTGCTAATTACCACCCTTGCAATCAGGACTCATTTCAAGGAGGGCGATGAATTGGCCTCCTACATTTTTCAAACGGACAAGCCTGATACTTTGGGCCCATATTGGACAGAAAACAACTTATTATAGAAGATTACATTACAATTTTATTAATAATTAGAATGCATTAAATAACATCATTAACACATAATACTTTGAATATTAAATGTTTCAAATAGCGCCTCTGATTTCATCGATGCAAAAAGTTGCACCCATATAAATCACTCACACGAAGGTTTGATCATGTATGAGATTTCAAACATCAAAAATTTCTCAATTATATAATTTGTTGTCTCTATAAATAATTCATTCTTGGTGGGGTTTTGTTACTAATCTATGTAGAGTTGAAAACAAAATTAACAGATATAATTACACAAGGTACCATTGGTTCTAACATTGCATGTAAACAGGCAAGTATAATACTTGCCAGTCTACATGCAATGTTAGGCCTAATGGTATTTGTTGAGCATTACCAAATGCTAAATTGTGCAGCTAGAAGCCAGGATTTTGCATTTTTCAGATTGAATTTTGAAAATTTTCATCCGCAACTGTTCGCTGTGCCCAAATTAGATCTGTATAATGGCCTGTATATCTCAGATATTTTCATAACATTTTTATCATTTGTAAAAATTCAGCAGCATTCAAAGGAAGATTTTGATGAATTTTTAGACATTTTAAACAATCATGTTCCAAACATCAAACTGAAATCTACTATCAGTGAAAATTCTGTTGATTTTCTCGATGTGACCCTACATAACGGTAAACAGTTCCAGGCATCCGGTCATTTAGATTATAAGGTATATTTTAAACCAACTGATTCACATCAGTTGTTGCACACAAAATCATTTCATTTACGACATGGCCCAGTAGGTAGAGGTGCAGGCTGCAAGCCAAGAGGTCCTCAGTTTGAACCCCACCTTCGGCAATCACGTTGTGTCCTTGGGCAAGACACTTCACCCCCTTTGCTCATGTGGGGGGCATGGTGGCGCTGTGTACTAAGGCGTTCTACACGACGAAGATGCTCGTGTTAGCTTGTGTTGAGTTAGTATGTTGGGGATCTGACAGTTGCTCACCATTGCTCAGTGGTTCTCTCTGGGTACTCAAGCTTCCTCCACCCATAAAACTGTCATGGTCATGATTAGCTATTGTGCAGAAATATGTGACTTTAAACACCAATAAATGAATAAATGAAATCTACCACACACATTTGAAGGTATCATCAAATAACAGCTCATTCGTTTCCACCACAATTCAAGTGATAAGCTGCATTTCAACGAGGTTTGTTCTACCATATTTGGCACCCGCAGATCGGGGGATACTTAATGTGCTTTTTTGCATAGCTTGAAATCTCAAACCCTGCAAAAGCTGGAAAGTCCGGCAGAAATTACTGATTTCGAACCACTGAAAATTGAACACAACAGACCATTCCAGAACTGTAGTGGCGTGGTATTCAAATGCAAAAATTCTTGTTGTAGACTGCATACTTTTATGCCTGATCAGAAAGAGGAATTTTCTTCTGAACAAACGAAAAATCATCAGGTTCAAAATTCTCTCCATTGTGATTCACCCAATATCATTTACCTTATCACTTGTAAATGTTATCAGAAGCAGTATGTAGGTCAAAGTCAAAATCCTTCTGAATGCGTGCTGCTTGACACGGACAGGAAACATAAATGCAGATGCCCCAGTAGCACAACATTTTAACCTTCTAGGCCAGTCGTCGGAGGATTTCAAAATCCATCCTATTGAACAACCACCAATTAAAGACACATTAGAAAAAATGGATGAATTTAAAAAGAAACGTGAAGCTTTGTGGATCAATATGCTTCAAACACTCTGGCCATTTGGTATGAACATATCAGAGGGAAAATGTGAAAGGAGGTCCATCATTCCTTTCACTTTAACATATAACAGAATGAATATCCAAATATCAAAAATAGTAAAAGATGAATTCAGTTTGACTAAATTAAAAGAACCTTTAAATCATAGATCTGTCATCGCTTATAAGAAAAACAAAAGCTTGCGCAACATCCTTGTAAGGACTAAATTAGAGCCCATCACTGAAAAACATCAATTACTGCCAGTCAGTTTAACCAGTTTCTAAGCTCATCACTATTTTTTATCATGTTTGAAACCCATCAAGGTTCAGTAAATGTATATCTCAATGAAAACAATATTTGAGCGGCATATTACAAGAAAAAAAACGTTTCAGTAGGAAATTTCTGTGCCAGTGCGTATTTTTGTGTCTTAAACACACACACGCAGACATAGCGAACAAGGGATTCTGTAACGTCACACATATCCTAAAAAGTGATTCCGTTTTTATTGTGGGGGGGGGGGGGGGGGGGGGATAGTAAAAAGCACCTTTCTGACTTTTATCCCGACTTGAGACAGGGGAAACATCTGCTTATTCCAGATCCTTCTTGCTTCTGTTTACTGCAGTAAACAAACACTGCTCCCGGGGTTTCCATGGGACATCGGGTTGAAGTGTCCTTCCCAAAGCTCAGGCCAGCTTGGAACACATAACTTTTTGATGAGAAGTCTGACATGCTAGACAGTGAATGAACTATCATGACCTTTTGCAGAGAAAGGTTGACTTTGTGACACCGGCCCTGGTGTCGGGGCTTGGCGGCACCGGTCCTCAGGGGTTAACCTATTCGGCCACGCCGATTGGAATATCTGCCCAAAAACCTGTATGAGGATGTGTAAAAATCCATCTGAGTTACTGGAAATTCAATTTGAGGGGGTGATTTCCTGGGTTTGAAAAATGGGACTCAAGTTGTTACAATAGGAACTAACACACATTGCCTTCTCAGATGATTCATTGGCTGGAAGGTGTATAAACAACCCCAACCCAAGATTTTGATTGGCTAAAAAGCTTAAATGTCAATGTGGGCATGAAGCTGCTCTTTGTCTCATTATAGGATTTAGCCATCCTGCCAATGAGACATGTTTGTTCACTGCTATAGTAGTTATTGGATGACATTTGCCCGGTCGGATAACCTGGCATGGCTCTGGAAATGGAGGCTAATCTCAAACCTATATGATGCAAGTGGCAATCATAAAAATATACAAAGGGTATCTAGGACAAGTTTCCTATTTGAAAACTGCATATTCTGAGGCCGGTTTATCAGAAGACAATGTCATAGATGAAATACTTCACAAATTGAAAGATGGAATCAGGGTGAGCCTTGTCAAGCATTTCTATAACAATGTAAAAATGGTCCATGAGTTCAGAACAGTTCCTGTTTACAGAAAAATTTTACGAACTGCTCGGCAGCTAGAAGATGAAGATTACGACTCAACTGAAGCCATCAAGCGTGCGATAGATGAAAGAAAATGTTTGTTCTACCCTTTAATAGAAGAATATGCATACAATTACGGCAGATAACTCTGTTCGTACCATCAATAAATGGATGCTCAGAGTAAGGACATAGAGTTCTAGTTGACGAAAATGAATGAAGACCAAGGACTTGAAGCAAATGAATTCTGCACTGAAAATGAAAAATTGAATTGTGAAATGTGTGAAATAAAAAAATGTCAATAAATTATTGTTTTTGTTAAAGTCTATTAGATATGTATTGAATATGCAGAATTTGGGGTGTTGCATACAACCTTGCCATCATGCCAGTTAAAAAACACTGTGCAGTGACGGGTAACTACCACAGTCTTTAAAAAAAAGGAAACGATTTGTGGACGTAACTTCATTCAGGGAGTGAAACAACGTTTGGTGGCAACGGGGACTGTGTTAACCAGATTTGGCTGTGACAGGGTTAATCTGAAGAAAAAGCCATGTTGGTTGAAAAATCCTGAAAAAAACCTGCATGAAGATGTCAAAAATACATCAGAGTGAGTGGAAAAAAAGGTTTGAGTGATTTAGAAATATCAGTGAGGGTATTGAGTATATTTCCTCATTTCCAGGTATGAATTGCATGAAAATGGCATATTATTTTGGCTTGAGCTGTAGTCACAATATAGCTGTGGCTGTTGAAAGTGATACCACCAGAGATATAAGGTGTTAGGTTATGGTGGGTCAAAGTCCAGATGGGGTTAGGTCGATCACACGGGAAGCTGGGTGTGTGGGTTTTTGTCGCCGATAGTGGTGATTCCCAATTCAAAGTTCGTATTAGAATTCATGTAGAAATCCGAAAGAACTGCTGATAGAAGCAACATACAGAAGACGTGGAAATGAGAGAAATTAGAACATAGTCACATTTAACTTGCTGGATGACACGTTTGTTCGAGTGTGGGTGATGCCAGATATATAAATATACTGGCCATTACATTAAAACAGGTGCAGATTATTGACATGTTTGAGAAACAAAAGTCAGAACATTATCGAACAGGTGGCTAATTACCATGACCCAAACTCTGACTTTAGATGAACGTGAGCTGGGATTTCCCTAGAAACAATTAAAATCTAATTTAAAACCAATTAAAAACACAAAAACAAATATAAAAAAACAATAAAAAAACATTTGAAAGTTTAAAAAAAATAATTAAAAAAATCATTGGCTGCTCTTTTGTCAGAATGGACAAGATGGGGTACATACCAACTCCTTTTGTGTTTTTCACCTCCCTTTACATTTGTGTTTCCCACCATCTAAACTGATTTAACTGCATCTCGTCATAGTGAGCTCCATAGTGACTCCCCCGAAAGCTATCCATATTTTGTGTGTTCATACTGTCAAATATAACTTTTTTTTGACGTCTTAACATCTATAAACCTTCACGACTTGCGCATTCAAGTCAAATAGACATTTTAGTCACATATGTAATTTCTACCACCAACAAACCTTTATGTCACTGAAGTGAGGTCTGTGGACTCGCTCCAGTGCTATCTATATTTGTGTTGTTCAAACTGTCAGACATTATTATTATTGTAGTCCAACAGACATTTGTGCCTCTTCCAAGTTGCATGTCACTGAAGTTAGCTTCATGAGCTCACTCTGGTACCATCCAGATTTGTGTGTTCAACCAGACAGATATAACTGTTCATCTGTGCCATAATAGCTATTTATTATATGCTATATGATACATTATCGAAGAAATTGTAAAACGATAGAAATCGTATCCACCACTGTGAAGATACAGAAATTTTCACTTTACGGTTTCAATCAAAATGGCGGCTTTCAAAGCATCACTTCAAAGTGAATATGAGTCAAATTATCACTGGAAATGATCAATTTGTTCTAAAAACATATAATGAAAAGTAAATCTAGTGTTTTTGAGTGGATACGATCATTTCAAGCAATAATTCAACTCATTTTCACCTTGAATTGATGCATGAAACTCGCTAGTCCAAACATGGCCTGAAAGTCTGTAATATAAGTTTTTGGTTTGGTACGTCCTTTCAAAGGACGTACCAAACCAAAAACTTACATTACGGACTTTCAGGCCATGTTTGGACGAGAAACCCGCCAACAGAATCAGATCGCAAGACACTATCTGTTCCGAGTGTCGATCAAATCACTTCCGCGTATCAATGATTCAATGCGCTGTTTACTGTCATGCATCAGATCAAGGTTGAAACGAGTGGAATTATCAGATTCTTATTAAAAGCCTATAATAAAAAGAAAATCTAGTGTTTTTGAGTGGATACCGAAAATTATCTCACTTGTGAGCAAGACAAATGGTTATTTTTGACCGCGCAAGCGCTCATGAAAAATAAACATTTGTCTCAGTCACTCATGAGATAATTTTCAGTATCCACTCAAAAACACTAGATTTCCTCTGTGAATTTGGATGACTTGTTCACTCAAGTCAAAAGGCACACCATCACACATCCCCATATTTTTTTATTTATTTATTGGTGTTTAAGGTCACATACTTATGCACAATGGCTAATTATGACCGTAACAGTTTCATGGGTGGAGGTAACTGGAGTACCCTGAGAGAACCATCGAGCAACGACGAGCAGCTCCCAGCTGCCCAACATCGTAACCCCGCACTGCAGCTCAGGCAGGGTTAGATTGGTTGAAGACATGCACACCATCGATGTGCAGTACGCCTTAGTGCATGGCGTCATCATGCCCCCATGTGGACAATCAGGTTTAAGTGCCTTGCCCAAGGACACAACGCGGGAGTCCCAATCGATCGCTCAAACTGTCACCCATTCGAGTACTAACCGGGCTCGACGTTGCTTAACTTCGGTGATCTGATGAGAACCAGTTACCGCAAAGCCACCACACCCCCACACATCCCCGTACCCCTTATGACTTTTTAGCATTTAACTGTCAAACCTGCATGTCATCAAAGTGAGCTTTGTGTGTCCAACCAGTCAGATATAATTGTTACATTAATACCATAACATGTATAAACTTACATGACTTGCATGTTCAAGTCAATTATACATATATCCCTATAATACCTGTTATTTTTTATTATTTAAACTGAAAAACCTGTATGTCCTCGAGGTGAGCCCTTCGAGCGCGCTCTGATGCCATCCATATTTGTATGCAAAATTAGTCAGATATCATTGGTGCCTCCTTTACCATTTAAACTGACAAACCTGCATGTCATTAAAGTGGGCCCTATCAGCTCACTCCAAAGCCATTCATATCTGTGTGTTCAAATAGCCAGATAAAATGGTTATATTGATGCCTTGACATCTGTAAACTCTCTTGACTCCTTCGTTAAAATAACAAATAGACATATGCCCGGTACACTTGTGTTCTTACCACAAACTGACAAATTTGCATACCACTGCTCTATTAGCTCGCTCCAGTGCTATCCGTATTTGAGTGCCCAAAATATCCGATATTAGAGTTACTTAAAAGTCAAATAGACCTTCCGCTCACAATTGTTTTTCTTTTCATTTAAACTAATAACAATACTTGTCAACCATAACTAAGAATCAAAACATGACATCCAAAATAATTCAGTGTAATTAGTACGATTATTCACATTGGTATTTGAATATCACACAACTTCTGAACCCAATTGTACAAATTTATATTTCTTATCAACCTACCTTACAATTGTTTACTACAGGCTTGCACTACAGTGGAAGAACCTAACTCGGATAATATACTCTCTATTTTAATCTTTCCCTTGTCGTTTCGGGGCCTCCCGACTCGACCAAGTCTGGTGTGAGTTATACTCCCTCCGTGGGGGATGTGCAGCTCCTCCCGCACCCACGGGGGTGGGGAACGCTGTCATTTCGGGTCCTCCCAACTCGACTACGTCTGGTAAGAGGTACTTCCCCTCTGTGGGGGATGTGCAGCTCCTCCCACACCCGCGGTGGGTGTGGAACGCTGTCGTTTTGGGGCCTCCCAACTCGACCACATCTGGTGAGAGGTATTCCCCATCCGTGGGGGATGTGCAGTTTTTTTTTACCATGGTGTCTGGTAGTGTAGACGTGGGGTCTTGGCCTCAGCCTTCCCTGACTTCAACTCGGCGAAGTTGGAAGTGGCTGCCGGCCGAACCCTCTACTGTGATCTCTGCGCCGTCGAGTACCACAGTTTTGTCATTGGCGTTTTCCGTCCACTCATTCTGGTTACATGGCCAGTTTTGCGGGACCAACGCCTTCTGTGCAGCCTGGACCTTCTGCCCCGTAGAAGTCTTCGGCAACTCTCCTGAGTTCCCGCTATGTTGATCCTCGGGGTGTGTCTTACCCCTATACACGTCTGCCCTCATGTTTCGGCTGCCTCCCGTTGCCCCGCTTCGGGTGTATTGGAGGATCGTGACCCTTTACTGGTTAAAAGGGTCAGGTGTGAAGTCACTTTGCTGGTTCGTCCCCATGCCGAACCGGCTGGTACGGGCAGTGAGCTTAGGGAGGCCCTCTCCTTACTCACTCAGGTTCTGTCCTAGAGCCTTCCCGTTGCTTCCAGTGAGGCAGTGAGTGGTTTCCAGGCGCCCCCTATGGCACTGCCTCCCGGGATTGGAAACAGGCAGCTTTCTGATCCCCCTGGTGTGCCTACACCATGGGAGGTGTCGGCTGGTTTTCCGACACAGGGGAGGAGTCAGACATCCTTGATGTCAAGAGCCAGCAGTCTTCTGACTTGGGGGCAGCTCTTGACTTTGTGTTTGGGTTCCTTCCAGATCTCAAACCATCAAACCAGCTGACAGTGTCAGCCAGGCTGCGATCATCGGTCGCATGCCTACAGCCTGTGGAGCAACCTGCTTCTGGGCGTCTTCGACCGTGCCAGTTAGTACAGGTGGTTGAAGCATTTTCAGCCTTGGACTCTAAGCTGAGTTCCAAGGCTATGAAGGTTCCGTTCTTCACCAGGGCTGACACCCTTTTGCCTCCAGTGCATTATCGTTACTACGATTTCGCCAATCCGTCAGTCTGCCAGACTTTGACGGTTTTGGATTAGGACTCCAATTCCCTTGGGCTTTCCAAGCCCAAGTCTGCCGTCATTCCTATGACGACTCTGGAGTCCATGTTGGGCTTATCGAGAGAAATGCTGGGTATGCTTTCTCTCTCCGATCACGTAGTCTCTGCCTTCGCTGCCTATCTGACTCCTGATAGGTTTGACGATGTACAGGCTCCTTTGCGTGTGCTGTCCAAGGCGCTCATGCATCTTACACGCATGCCTGTGACACAGCTATTTTGGAACTAGTTCGAAGGGACTCTGTGCTGGACACAGGCCTATCCCTTCCTGAGGGGCAGCTCGCTTCTCTTCGATCTGCTCCTTTGGCATGTCCGCTACTGTTCCATGGGTTCTGTGTCGACGGTCCGGGATGACGTCCTACGTCATTCCAAAGATCAACTGCTGCTTCGTCAGCTTGATCAGCTTTCTAGGGAAGGCAGGGACCATTCGAAGCCTAACAAGTACCCTTCTTCTTCCTCTGTGAAGCAAAGGGCTGATCCTTCTGCCACCGCTTCTACTTCTTACTCACGGGGTAAGGGTAAGCGTCGGCAGGCTAGAGGGAAGTCTCAGGATTCTTCATTCAGTAGAGGAGGTGGTTTCTCCTCTCGCGGGCCTTGCAGGGGCTCGAACTGAAGGTCCTCACCTCGATTCGTCCCAGGTTGTAGGAAGGATAGAAGAATTTGCAGACCGTTGGGCCACCATCACATCGATCCTTGGTTGTTAGATGTTGTTCGGTCCGGATTGCGAATATCCTTCCGAAGGCACCCCACTCTGTCCAGAGTGCCTCTTCCAACCACAGTTCATTCAGATGTTTTACGTCGGGAGCTTTTGTCCACGGAGATAGACAATCCCCTGGCCAAGGGGGCGATCGAGGTCATCAGGAACATTCAGTCAGTGGGGTTTTATTCCTGCCTGTTCTTGTTGCCGAAGAAGGACGGCCGACTCCGACCGTTTATCGATCTGAGTATCCTGAACCAGTCTATCATTGCTCCCAAGTTCAGCATGGAGACTTTCAGGTCGTTCCGCCGTTCCATTCACCAGGGAGATTTCGCTTCCTGCATCGACCTGCGGGACGCTTACTTTCACTTTCCGATTCATCGGGTGTCGTGGAAGTATCTCAGGTTCGCTTTTCTGGGGCAAGTTTACCAGTTGAAGGCCATGCCTTTCGGCCTCATACTGGCTCCTTGGGCCTTCACCCAACTGATGTCGCATGTGATAGCCTTCCATCACACAGTCCAGGGTGACTACTTCGGCATATCTAGACGATATCCTCCAGAGGCATTCCAGTGCTGCCTTTCTGGAGTTGGATGTCGACACTCTGTTGAGCTTGCTCACGTCGCTAGGAGTCAACGAGGAGAAGTTGGATCTGGTCCCTTCTCAGTCGTTTTGTCATCTGGGGATGGCCTTCCGCACTCAGTTCAATACGGTGGCAGTTCCCCAGGCCAGGGCTGTTATTCTCTCAGCTTTTGCTTTGACTCTGTCCCAGTCCACATCCGTGACAGCACGGGGTATTCTCCGACTGCTCGGTCTCTGCGGTTCAGTAAAGGATCTCATTCCTCTAGGTCGGCTGCATGTCAGACCTCTCCAACACTTTCTGCTCAGTCGTTGGAGGCCGAATGTCGATTCTCTGGATCTGGTGCTTCAGTAACCAGAATCTCTTCATCCTCACCTTCTCCACTGGACGAATGTTCAGTGGATCACGCAGGGTGTCCTGTTGGACTTACCCATGTCCAATCGTGTTCTGACGGCAGATGCCAGCGATCTCGGATGGGGTGCGATGTTGGATCCAATAGGTCTTTCTTTTCACGGGATGTGGGACCAGGATTGGGCATTTCTACACATCAACCAGAAGGAGCTTCTTGCTCTTCTTCTGAGTTTCAGGCAGTGGATCCCTCACCTGTCGAATCGTCAGGTCCTTCTGTTGTCTGACAATTCGACAGTGGTTGCTTACATTCGGAACCAGGGCGGCACGCACTCTGTTCCAATGTACGAATTGGCTCAGGATCTTCTACTGCTCGCTCAGGATGTCAACGCTGGGGTGGTTGTTCGTCACATTCCCGGTCGCCTGAACGTCCTAGCCGACTCCCTGTCCCAATGGGGCAGGTTCTTTTCCACCGAGTGGATGCTCCACATGGCGGTGTTCCATCGATGTCTTTGCAACTCGTTGGAACCATCAGGTGGACACTTTCGTGTCCAGATGCTCTGGCTTTTGCCATGGACGCTCTGGCCATCCTTTAGGACGGCCTTGTCAGCTATGCCTTCCTGCCGTTTCCGATTCCGCCTCAGGTTTTAGCCCAGATATGAACCTGCAGTCATCGAATCCTTTCGATCACACCCCTGCCGCCTTGGTGGTTGTGGATCAAACTGCTCCGCTCTCTGTTAGCGGCAGTTCCGGCATGTCTCCCTGCGGCAGTTCGGGTGGATCAAACTGCTCCGCTCTCTGTTAGCGGCCGTTCCGGCATGTCTCCCTCTACGTCACGACTTTCTTTGCCAAAGTCGCCCGAGGAGGTTTCAAGTTGACCCGACTTCATTGTGCCTTCGCGCATGTCTTTTATCGGGTCCTTTCTCCTCCATAGTGGTTTTTAGAGACAAGCAGTGGAGTTGCTTTTCTTCTTCAAGGAGGCACTCACTCCACTGGTTTAGCCTCTGTGGCTCAGTCGAAGGTTCTTCTGTCGATGGTGTGCAATCACTCTGTTGCTTCTGGTATATGTTTGTTTCTGGGGGTCTCCAGCAATGGGTACACGTTCATGCTTCGGAGACTTTTTCATATGTGGTACCGCATTGTTTCGACACTCATCCTTGCCTCTCCAAGCTTGTTCAGCTCTTTTCCTTGAAAAGTCCTAGGACTTTCAGTTTACTCCCAGATGGACACTTTCTTGGGCGCTGCTCTGCTTGGAGGTGGGGGAGGAGTGTTTGCGCCTTTATCCTGGATGGATATGCATTTTCTCACATGCCAGATCTCTCCAGCATCCATTTCTTGATGGATTTGTCTTGCTATTCATGCAGCTTCCGCTCGTCTAGCTACTGGTCATTGTATTACCAATTGTTTTTTCTGCCACGAGGTGCGTGCATTGTCTTCCTCTCGGGGCTTTTACTAACTGCGTCATGTTGTCGGATGTCATTCTGGCAGCCTACTGGAGAAATGCTACCTTCTCCATTTATCTGCAACAGTTGCAGGAGCCGACAGAGGATCTTTGTCCTACGGGCCCTCTTTCTTCGGCTCAGGCTGTTGTCTATCCCAGCCATTCAGCTTTTTACAGGGTCAGTTCCAGCTCCGTGCTGTAACTGCACTTTCTGTCTGTGCGTCACACTTCACCATACGCCTCATCTTTCATTGTCTTTTTCTAATGTTTGTGATGCTATGGTTTGATAGGCCTAAGGATCTCTTCCTCTGTCCATGGTTCCAGTGCAATTGAGTTATGTGTGGGTTGGTTATGTGATTCCCTCCATCCTATTGTCTATTCAGCCTGTAGTAAACAATTGTAAGGTAGGTTGAGAAGAAATATAAATTTTATAGTAAATGTCCTTTCTTATTATACCTACCGCAATTGTTTACATGGAGGCCCTCCCGTCTTCTTATTTGGGTAAGAATCATTCCTCCCTGCTGATCACATACCTCCTTTATTGGCGGACTCAGAAGAATGGTTTTGATGACTGCTTGCGCACTGGCTAACGGAAGTCATGGAATTGTACTAAGAGAAAAGCGTCCCTTACTGGGTGTGCGCCGATGGCACTCAACCCAGTTTTAGCTTATTTTTTCGTGGTGTTTTTACACCACTTTTCTTTCCCAAATCTCTTGGGAAAGATTAAAATAGAGAGTATTTTATCCGAGTTAGGTTCTTCCACTGTAGTGCAAGCCTGTAGTGAACAATTGCAGTAGGTATAATAAGAATGGAAATTTACTATAAAATTTATATTTTCTAGCCACTAAGCTATAACTTAATTAGGTGCACTGATGGTTATATTCTCTTCTATATGATATTCCGTATATCTGTTTGTAGCTACTTAATGCTGTGTCCTATCTTATTCGTCAACATCATTTTAGACTTCTCTATGGCTAGTGCAGAACTTGTATCCAAAAAATGCTCATATATCTTCTCAATGCAGAAATTTTCCGACCAACTTACATCATCTTCATCTTTAGTAGTGCATTCATCTTTAGAATGTTGAAAACAAATTAGACCTTTCCCATGTAAAACTGGTATTTTGAAGTATCCAGGAATTTGTGACACTTGGGTGGGTAGCATTTGCATGGAAGAGATCTGAAATAGCGCAGAGTATGATTTTGTAGGTCTACATAATAGTCTAATTGATGCAAATGATATAAGCAATTTCTCAATTGAAAATATCACTGGAACATGTACTTATTATTTATTTGAACAGTTCCATTCCAGATCTTATCAAACCGACAAATCATTCTCTCCATTTCACACAAAATGTCAGAGTCTGAGTGCTAAGTGGGATTCTTCAGTTGAATTATTAGGCAAAATGCAAACGGCAGACAATACATTTGATATAATTGGATGTAGTAAAATATTCAAAATTCCGTCCAACATGAACTACAGTCTTGAAGGTTACAGTCCTCTTATAAAAAACACATGCCCAGACAATGACGACGGGCACGGTGGAGTTGAACTTTATGTCAGACTAGGCATTCAGTATTAAATTCAGCATGATCAGATTGTTTTCATACCACATATAACAGAAAACCTGTTCATAGAAGTAAAACTAGGCAATAAAACGAAAATTATAGGCATTATTTACAGGCCAAATACTCAACCCAAAGCAGACATGGATCATTTCCTTGTGAAATTAAACAAAATAAATAGTAAACTAAATCTTAAAAATAAAATATCTTACATAATGGGTGATATTAACACTGATCTTTTGAAGGTGGACACTCATGCCCAAACATAAGCCTATATCAATCTAATGTTTTCACAAGATTTTCTACCTCACATAACCAAACCAACACATGTAACGCCTCATTCGGCTACATTAATTGACCACATTTTCACCAATAATGTCCCCACACCTACCTCATCCGGAATAATTATTACAGATGTCTCAGACCATTTTGGCACGTTCTATATTGAAAATAATCAACTAAGTCCCAGAGGAAAACATGTATACTTAAACGTAAAATAAATGATAAATCTATAGCACACTCCCAAGGCTTGCTAGAACAGAGTGATTTGGAATCTGTACTTGAAATAAATTGTCCAAGTACAGCTTATCAAATATTTGTTGACATTTACTCAAATGCCTTTGAATTAGTATTTCCTTTAACCAAAGTGCGTTGAAACCAAAAAATTGTCAAGCATCAGCCATGGATGACTAAAGGCCTCATAACTTTTTCCAGTAACAAAAATTGTACAATAAAAAATTACAAAACCCAAATCAAAAGAACATAGACAATTACAAAACATGTTGCAAAACCTTTAATAGCATTAAAAAAAGAAAGTAAAGCCATGCACTTTAAAAACATCTTAATAGAAAATAAAACAATCCCTGAAAAACTTGGAAAATACTAAATGAAGCCAAAAGAAGCATACAAGGGAAGCCAGATTGCTGTCTTCAAGAAATTGCACAAACCTTCAACAACCTGTTTGTAAATATAGGACACACTCCCAAATACCTAAATATCAAAGACATACAGTGAATTCATAAATAACAGCTACCCCAATACTTTTTAGCTCAACTTTGGCGAAGCCAAATTTGACCTTTGCCATGGCCAGTCGTCCGTCGTCCGTCTGTCCGTCAACAATTCAATACAGCTCGGGCTAGAGGCCGTATTTATGAACCGATCTTTACGAAACTTCTTGGGTACCTTTGTTATGACCGTGGGACAAGAACAAGTGTTTTTGGGTCCGGTCCGAAATTCAAGATGGCTGCCAGCCGGCAATTTGTACCGACGATGCGGAAATCTGTTTCTTTACACAGAACTTCCATATGAAAGCGCTGATTTGAATAATTTTTTGTATGAATGTTTAGTACCATGGGATACATCACATATAATACAGGTTTTTTTCTCGTACGTAAATTATGCAAATTAGACTAACTTTGATGTATTTAGTGTTACTTTCAGCACTGTCAGTGCAAATGCCAATATGGCTTGGGCCAGAGGCCGCATTTATGAACCGATCTTTACGAAACTTCTTGGGTACCTTTGGTATCACCATGGGACGAGAATGAGTGTTTTTGGGTGCGGTCTGAAATTCAAGATGGCCGCTGGCAGCCATTTTGTTCAAAATTAGGGGCAATCAGATTTTTGCGCAAAACTTCCACATGAAAGCTTTGATTTGAATAATATTTTGTGTGAATGTTTAGTACTATGGGATACATCATCATATAATACGGGTTTTCTTCTCGTGCAGAAATTATGCAAATTAGATGAACTTTGATTTTTTCAGTGCTACTTACATACAGTAAGTACACATGTCAATACGGCTCGGGCTTGAGGCTGTATTTATCCACCAATCTTCACGAAACTTCTTGGGTACCTCTGCTATCACCTTGGGCCAAGAACGAGTTATTCTGAGTGCGGTCCAAAATTCAAGATGGCTGCCAGTGGCCATTTTGTACCGAAATTAGGTCTAGTCGGTTTTTTGTACACAACTTCTATACGTCTCAGGCTAGAGGCTGTATTTATGAACCGATCTTTACAAAACTTCTTGGGTACCTTTGTTATCACCTTGGGACGAGAACGAGTGTTTCTGAGTGCGGTCCAAAATTTAAGATGGCTGCCAGTGGCCATTTTGTACTGAAATTAGGTCCAATCAGTTTTTTGTCACAACTTCTATACAGCTCGTATTTATGAACTGATCTTCACGAAACTTCTTAGGTACCTTTGTTTTCACCTTGGGACAGGAATGACTGTGTTTTGGGGTGCCTTTGTTATCACTGTGCTTTGAGAACAAATATTTGGGGGTTCAGTCAGACCCACTCTGGGACTCAAAGATTTCTTTTCTAGTTTAGCACCTGACTGTCACCCACCTTTACAATACTTTACCTATACATTTGTTACAGGCTATGGTCAGTATTTATGTACAGGCCGTTACAATACTTTATATGTACCTTTGTTATCAGGTCATTACCTAGATGTTTGTCATTGCTGTGTCACATACTATACATGTACATGTCTTGACAAGTTGAGCTACACTGTCATTAACACTTTCATTTATATTAGCCCCACTACCCACCCTGAAGTCACTAGTATCTTTAGTGCAATGAAATACAAAACTAGCAAAGATTGCAACAGCATCACACCTCATGTACTAAAAGCACTGCACAGGTCTAGTTGCGCGACAACCGGCACAAATTATATCTATCTATCTGTCTGTCTGCCCATCCATCCATCCATCCATCCATCCGTCCGTCCATCCATCCGTCCGTCCATCCGTCCATCCATCTGTCCGTCCGTCCGTCTGTCCATCTGTCCGTCCATCCATCCATCCATCCATCCATCCATCCATCCATCCATCCATCCATCTACCCACCCAACTACCCACCCAAAATCCCACCCACCCTTCCATCTGTCCATCCACCTGTCCATCCATCTGTCCATCCAGGCTTAGCAGAGGTACATTGTGGAGTTTACAATTTAGGGTCAGTGGTAGTTGTGGGGTTGGGTTAGTACAGTGACCACTTGTGGGGCTATTTTTTGCACTGTGGGGTTAATTTTTTGACCTTGTGGAGTTAGGGTTTAACATGGGAAAAACCCCACAAGTAAGAATGTGTAAGAACGTCCATCTGTCCATCCATCCATCCATCTAGCTATTTATCTATCTATCGTTGGCATTTGAAAAAAATAATGTTCACCGTCTTCAACAATCTCACAACACTGACAAATGGTGAATTTACAATGTGATTTAGAAATCTATCACTGTTTCGGTCATTGCAGTCACATCAAAATTTTCTACGAATTATATTTAATTTTCTCTTGTTGTTACTAAAATATAATGGCTGTTTAACAACTTCATTAGATAAATATATGCATTAAATTCACAGAGTTGACAGCAGGCATCAATGGTTCCTGGAAGTCTGTTGCCATATTCGTGCCAGAACAATCAAATAATATTTCACCAGAACAACTCGTGGAGTTTCCACACAAGCACCGAAACTGGGTGATAGCCTTATCCCCCCCCCCCAAAAAAAACAAAAAAAAAACAAAACACAAACACAAAAAACAAGACAAAAACAAAAGCAAAAAACTAAAACTGTATGATTGATAAAGAGGCCAGATTATATGGAAAAGGGGATTTTTAGGGAAGTTGAGGCCAGTCACCGCTGTATTGTCAGATATCCACAATGTATAAAAGGGACAAGCACATCACAAAATTCTCAGAGAGCGGATACAGTGCAATCCTGTCGCCATTGTCCACTAACAAACTATTCAGGAATGGAATATTTGGAATCTCAGAATCGAAAAAATCCGAAATCCAAGAAGAGGAAGGAGACATGGAATCTGAAGAAGAAAAACCTCTGGTCAATTCTATCACCCCAATGGGAAGTATCGTGTGACATTCCTATGATGACTACAAGGAAGAGTTTGAGAATCTCATGAATGGTTATATCAAAGATGAAATGGATGAAGAATGTCATTGTGGAAGCAACATCAATAGCAGCTACATCACATCAATTCAAAACAGTGTGAGAAAAGCCATCAACGTGAGATATCTTAATATGCTGGTGTATATGAAGAATGTCCCAAATGATCCAGTTCACAAGAAAATTCAAGAGACTGTGAAACGCCTTCGCCAAGTAGAGGTCTATGACTTCGAAGAATCCCTGAAATATGCCTTGGAAATATGAAAATGTCTGTTTGACGACCCTCCAGCAAAACAAAATATTAAGAGTTATCTTCTTCAGGGAAATGTATTTTTTGGCACACCTGAACGAAGCTCAAGGGGAGCACTGGTGATCACTTTTCTCCTGTCATCTGACGGTCACCTGTCTGTCCAGCGTGTCCAACTTTACTTTATCAACCTCTCTTCATAGACTATGTGGCCGAATGGAAAGAAATTTGATATGTATGTACGTTATCATATTAAAACAATTTAAGTTTGTTCAAATAAAGTTGCAGTGCTGAGAGGGAGCATCACAAGGAGCATAATTCTGTTAGCGCTCACAGATGCTTTTATCCTTATAGGGGTCAGATTCTGGCTGCCTGAATCAAGTCCCTGCATCTTTAGGTGATTCAGCGTGAAGTTTGTTCAAAGCAAGTCCCTGTAGTCATATTTGGGCTCCCTGTGAGAGCCCAAATTTTAATTTAAGTGTCATAAGGGGAATATTCCACATGGGAACCCTAATTTCCACTCAGCCCAATGTGAGAAGAAAAAAAAATTAAAATCAGTCCGAATCATTTGATGATTGGTAATTTGGTATAGAGCATCCTTAGGGGTGTCAGAATTATGTTTGTTCAAATCATGTCCCCTATGGGCATAATTGGGAACTCTAGCTGTTAACTTGTGTAAGTGTAATACGGAGAATATTCTTTTAAATTCTTCTTCTTCAGATCTACCAGTCATGCAAAATGGAGAATATTCTTTTAAAATCTTCTTCTGATCTACCAGTTAGAATCTTTCGATATTTGATATACAGCATCCTTAGGAGGTTCAGATTCAAGTTCAAATCGATGTCACTAGGGTCATATTTGGACTTCCTATTGGAGCCCAAATCTTAGCTTAGTACAATGTGAGGAATACTTTAAAAACCTTCTTCAGATCTACCAGGCAGAATGCTTTTGTATTTGGTTTGCCATATCAACAGTGAGGTCGGATTCCAGTTCGTTCAATTCAAGTGCCAGGCTTCATATCAGGGCTCTCTGTTGCAACCTAAATATTTACTTTGAGCAATATAGGGAATTTTCTTTGAAAATCTTCTTCCTCAGATCCACAAGTTGAGAATCTTTTGATATTTGATAAACACACTCCTGAAAAAATCACCATTGGATACAACAGATATACCCCACCCCCCCTTGAAAGCAACCAAAAACCATGCGCAAGGGTATTTAGTCGACACAAATATGTCCCCAGCAGTTGGCGCCTGACCAACCATTCCAACTATTCTTTCAAAACAACTGGTTTCCAGCTGTATGAGGGACCTTAACAAGTTAACAGGGATCGCAGTTATTTTGAAATTTAAGTTCGGTATCATTGTTTTTTTGTGATGATATAGTTTGCATTAGGAAAAACAAAAACAGTGATGTCATCACAACAGGCACATTCCATTTGTTTTCCTTGGGATTCTCCCAATTGTGAAAAGTTTTTATATGACTCTGAATGCAGTCTCTTTCCCATTAAGCAAGAGCTTGGTGTTCAGTAGTTGATAAGAAATGTCGGTCAAAACAAAAAAAAATTGTTTATCATATTTCGGACTCCGAACACGCATTGCTTAATTTTGGGGGTAATTATGAAGATATTGCTTGGAATCGACTTGAGAAATACTAAAACAAAATTGTGACCTTCGTATCAAAGAATATTATCACCTAATACATGTGCCTATGGAAGAGACCTGTTGATAAACGTACACGTAAAAAAATCATAATTGGATACAACAAATACACCCCACCCACCTTGAAATTTAAAGCAACCAAAAAACATGCTCAAGAGTATTTATTCGATATAAATATGTCCCCAGCAGTTGGAGCCTGACTAACCATTCCAACTTTTCTTTTAAAACAACTGGTTTCTGGCTGTCATGCTTTACAAATTGTATAAGGAACCTTAACAGCGATTGCAGTCATTTTGAAATTTAAGTTCGGTATCATTGGGGTTTTTTGCGATGATATAGTTTGCGTTAGGAAAAACAAAAACAGTGATCTCATCACAACAGGTGCATTCCATTTGTTTTTCCTGGGATTCTCCTAGTTATGAAAGTTTTAATATGACTCTGAAAGTCTCTTTTCCAAAGCAAAAGCTCAAAAAATTGATGCTAACGCAAATGCGGCAATATCATGTTGGCAGTATATGATGGGCCATATCTCTGGCCCTGGAAACGAAATGATTCGATCCCTATTCCCCACCATGTGTCACATACATTGTTTTAAGTTCATTTATTTAATCACAGTCTGTTTACAATTATGGTGGTAGGTAGGCAGCCAATCTGGCTATGCCACTTCCCACTTATTTGTGCAATATGTTTTTTTTGTAACCACTTTACATGTATGTATATCATGAATAAAGAATCTGAATCTGTAATCCGATTTCTTGTCCTTTTGTTTACTTAATATTCACTTTCAAGGTGCCCTAAATATTGTATAACCCCCTTACATGTGAAGAAACTTTAACAAAAAGATTTTTAAATTATGGAGTTCTCCACAAATGAAATTGATCCATTTTTGTCCTTTCCGCGGACACCTTTGTTTAATCAACCTTGAAATGGTTTCCATTTCAGGAAAAAATGCCTACAGATAAGCTGGTAATAGCTGCCATTGATTTTGGTACAGCATTTTCTGGCTATGCATATGCGATGAAAACTGACTTGGAGAAAGAACCCCCAAGTATTCACACAAATCGATGGCCTGCAGGACAGACTATATCATACAAAGCACCGACATGTGTGCTGTTCAACAGTGACAGAAAATTCCATGCATTTGGTTGTGAGGCAGAAGACGAGTTTGCGAGACTATGTGCTGCTGGGACTCAGAAGTCATGGTACTATTTCAGACATTTCAAAATGATGCTACATGATCCACAGGTAATTAACTGTATTAAATTCATTCAAGCCACTGTCTGTAATGCCAAAGCATTGCAGATCGCACCTTGTTGCATGCAAGAGACATATTCATTGTGCAGGGTCCTGCAAATCATTTATTTATTATTTTTGTAATGTACACGCAGCTCAAATCTACACATCGACTCACAATTTGCACTGTACAACAGATCAGAACAACTGAGTCATTATTATTAGCTTCAGAAAGTCGGGGAAAACTTAAATGATCAATTTATATACGTCTTCCATCCATTGTCCATCAGGTTTTAAATTCACATTATCGACTTCTCATCATAAACCACTGGCTGAGGTGAAACAAATTAGATATGCATGTTCTTTATCGCATGTAAATTCAAGTGTGTTCAAATGAAGTTGCCAGACTCACAAATGGACCTAAAATGGACATAATTCTGTTACCACCCCACAAATGTTTTTTAAAAATTACAAAATCTTCTCCAGAACTATTAATCACGTTCTTTTGATGCTTGGTAAACAACACCCATAGATACAAGTCCCTGGGTTGATATATGGGCTCCCTATGTAAACCTTAATTTTAAATTGTTTCAGTAAGAGGAAATGTATTTAAAAACCTTCTCCTTCGTATATACCACTCAGAATCTCTTGATATTTGGTATACTGCTTCTGAAGGGGTTTGGGGTGGTAGGGGTAGGGGGTGGAAATCAGCTCAGATGTTAAATCAGTGCAATGTGAGGAATATTCTTTAACAAAACGTCTTCAGATCCATCAGTCAAAATCCTTGAATATTGAGTATGTAGCATCCTCAGTGGGGTGAGATTCAAGTTTGTTCAAGTCCCCCGAGTTCATATTTAGGTTCACTATGGGAACCCAAATTTTAACTCAGTCCAATATGAAAAACATTTTTAAAAAATGCCGATAGGATCACCGTTCCAATGTAGAGTTGTGACAGCACAAAAGTGGGTTTAATCATTATCAACTTACCGTCTGGAAACCAATTGTTTACAATTTACTATGTGAAGGGTCACTGTGACCTTGACCTTTTACCTAGTGATTCCGAAATAAATAGGGCTCTTTCTTGCACCAAGGCCAACTGACCTATGAAGTTTCATGAACGTAGGTGGAACCATTGTCAAATTATCATCTGGAAACCAACTGTTTACTATTTATTATGTTCAAGGTCACTGTGACCTTGGCCTTTGACCTAGTGAGTCCAAAATAAATAGGCGTCTTCCACTCACCTAGGCCAACATACCTATGAAGTTTCATGAATGTGGGTTAAACCATTATCATGTTATTGTCCAGAAACCAATTGTTTACGATTTACTATGTTGAAGGTCAGTGACCTTGACCTATCACCTAGCAAGTCCAAAATAAATAGGGTTCTTCCTCTCTCTGATGCTATCCTACCTATGAAGTTTCATGTAAGTGGGTCAGAACATTATCAAGTTATCATCCGGAAACCAATTGTTTACGATTTACTATGTTGAAGGTCACTGTGACCTTGGCCTTTCAGCTAGCAAATCCAAAATAAATAGGGTTCTTCCTTTGACTGATGCCAACCTAACAATGATGTTTCTTGAACATGGGTCGAACCATTATCAAGTTATCATCCAGAAAACAATTGTTTTGATTTACTATGTTCAGGGTCACTGTGACCTTGACCTTTGACCAAGCAAGTCCAAAATTAATAGGGTTCTTCCTCTCAACGATACCAACCTACCTATGAAGTTTCATGAACATAGGTTAAACCATTATCAAGTTATCATCCGGAAACCAATTGTTTACGCCCGCCCGCCGGCCGTCCGCCTGCCCGCCCAGACGCCCGCCCGCCCAGATGCCCGCCCGCGCAGATGCCCGCCCGCCCGCCATTCACCAAACTATAAGTCGAGTTTGACTTCGTCACAACTTGACTAAAAATCTTTTTCGAATCTTGGTGTAAAAATCTTTTGATGATTTGTATACAGCATCCTTTGGAGGGTTCAAGTTTGTTCAAATCAAGTGATGGGGTTCATATTTGTTCTTTCTGTAAGAACCTGAATATTACCTTGGTGCAATGTGAGGAAATCTATTTAAAAATCATCTTCAAATCCACCAGTCAAACTTTCTTCATATTTTGTATACAGGCTGGCAGATTGAAAGTTTGTCCAAATCAGGTGCCTGGAATCATCCTGTGGGTGCTTGAGTTTTCAATAAGAGTAATATGAGGAATATTCTTTAAAAATCTTCTTCAGATCCATCATTCAGAATGTTTTGATATTGGGTAAGTAGCATCCTCAGTGGGGTGAGATTCAAGGTTGTTCAAATCAAGTACCTGTGTTCTTATCTGGGCTCCCAAATTTTAATTCAGTCTAATGTGACATTTTTATGGCTCCGCCAATTTGGCGAAGGGGCATTAAGTGTTACCCTTGTCCATCCATACGTCCATCCATACATCTACCCTGAATATGTTTTCCGGACAATAACTTTAGTTTGACAGAACAAAATGAAACAAAATTTTATACTTAGGTTCATAAACACATAATACACATTGGGATCGATAATGGGCGTGGTCCGATATTTTATGGCAGAGTTATTGTCATTTTAAATGCGGGGGCATTAGTGTCCCATGGACACATTTGTGGCCTGCTGTATTGGTGCTATGTTTTAATAGAGATAAGGTGAGATTTTTATTAATTCAATATCAACAAAGATAAATGACTGGATACTCATGCTTGGCAATGAGAATGGGGACGGGGTCATAGCCACCCTTGATGTTACTCTTGTTTTTTAGCTTAACTTGACATAGTCAAGATAAGCTATTGCCATCACGTGTGCCGAAGTCTGTGAGTCTGTTAGTCTGTGAGTCTGTTAGTCTGTGAGTCTGTGAGACTGTTCACATTTTCCTTTAGCACGGGCTACACCCCACAGTTCTTGTCTGATCACCACGAAATTTCATATGCAGGTTTGGGGTCATGTCTAGATGAGAACGCCCCCTTTTGGTTGCGATCGGTCAACCGGTATGACTGCCCGAGCCCAAAACCCGAAAACCATTAGCACAGTCTACAGGTCATATTTATTAAGGGATTTCATTGTAACTTTGTAGGATGCCTCTGTATAATGCCTAGATGAGAACGTCCCCTTTTGGGCTTGATCTGTCAACCGTGATGGCTGCCCAATTTGGGCGTGGTCCGCTAACCATGGCGACTGCCCGAGCCCAATACCCAGAAACCTTTTGCATAGTCTACAGGTCATATTTATTGAAGAATTTCATTGTAACTAGGTGGGTTGACTTCATATAATGTCTAGATGAGAAAGTCCTCTTTTGGTCCTGATTGCGCAAATGTGATGGCTACAGGGGCCCGAAGCCCGAAAACCTTTAGCACAGTCTACAGGTCATATTTATGAAGGGATTTCATTGTAACTTGGTAGGGTGACTCCAAATAATGTCTGGATGAGAATGTCCCATTTTGATTGCGATCATTCAGCCTTGATGGCTGCCTGAGCCCAAAAACCTTTAGCATAGGCAAAAGGTCATATTTATGGAAGGATTTCATTGTAACCTGTTAGGTTGACTCCATATAATGCCTAGATGATGACATCCCCTTTTGGTCGTGATTGGTCAACTGTGACGGCTTCAGGGGCCCGAAGCCCGAAAACCTTGAGCACAGTCTACAGGTCATATTTATGAAGGGATTTCATTGTAACTTCGTAGGATCACTCCAGATGATGCCCAGATGAGAATGTCCCCTTTTGGTTGCGCTCATTCAACCATGATGGCTGCCAGAGCCCAAAGCCCGAAAACCTTTAGCACAGTCTACAGGTCATATTTATGAAGGGATTTCATTGTAACTTGGTAGGTTGACTTCATATAATGTCTTGATGAGAACGTCCCCTTTGGATGCAATTGGGAAACTGATGGCTACAGGGGCCCGAAGCCTGAAAACCTTTAGCACAGTCTACAGGCCATATTTATGAAGGGATTTCAATGTAACTTGATAGGATGACTCATTTTGGAATAATTTCACTGTAACTTGGTAACTTTCGTTGATATACGTTAACTGTGAGGGCCACATACATTAACTGTGAGGTCATATTAACCCACCCCTCAGCTCTTTAGTACAGTGTACACCTCATATTATTTTTATCAAAAACATAGCATACAGGGAACAGAAATGAACATATTCCCAATTATCACAATTCTTGTCTTATTTCATAATGCTTTCATAAACATTGAACATTATCCTTTTCATCAAACACAACACACAAGTTAAGCTACAGTGTCATTGACACTTTCATTTAAATCGTTTTCTTCAGATCTATGTGTCAGAATCTTTTGACGATTTGTTTTGAGCATCCTTTGGTTGGTCAGATTCAAGTTTGTTCAAATCAAGTTCTTGATGTCATATTATTCTGCATATTTTGATTAGCGACTATGACAGTTATACATTTAGACAATTGAGTTAGGCAAGGCAAGGGTAAGTGTAACATGATATAGATGCAGAGTTGACTGGAGTTTATAGCCAAAAACAAAGAGTGAAGCTGATAATACTCACCCATTCGACCAATTTCCTATCTTTGTTTTTTTTCTTATAACTACCTGCAAAATTAAGTATCAAGTATGGGAACTACTTGCATAAGTATCAAGTATGGAGGAAGAGTGGATATTCGAAGCTGAGATCCAAAGAAGGGAAGACTACCGATAAGTAGCATCTGTTATTAAATATTGTTTGAATCTTTATTTGATTATTGATTTGTTTATGTTGATATCTGCATACTTATCAGTCATGCAGCATCACACACATCAAGGAATGCTTACCTGGCTGCAGATAGTGAGGTACCAAGGATGAAATGCAGCTTTTACCTCACTGTTATTCAAGAGACATTGAGTCTTAACACATCATAGGTGACCATGCAGCCCAGTCTATCTGGTAAGATAAGTGTAGCCCATCATCATTTGAAAAGGGCAGCAGGATAGAATCAGTTGCAATCCCAATTCACATAATTAGGGCAATAAAATATTATGTAACTGATTCTATCCTGCTGCTGTATTTATGAAGGGATCTCATTGTAACTTGTTAGGATGCCTCTGTATAATATCTAGATGAGAATGCCCGCCTTTGGTCATGATCTGTTAACCGCAAAGGCTGCCCAAGCCTGAAACCTAAAAAACTTATAGCACAGTCTGCAGGTCATATTTAATATGGAGGGATTTCATTGTAACTTAGAGGGATGACTCTGTATGATATCTAGATGAGAACTTCCCCATTTCGTCGCGATCTGTAAACCGTGATGACTGCCTGAGCCAAAAATCCAAAAACCTTTACCACAGTTTACAGGTCGTACTGATGAATTGATTTCATTGTAACTTGGTAGGTTCACTTCATATAATGTCTAGATGTGAACGTCTCCTTTTGGTCGCTATTGGTCAACTGTGATGGCTACAGGGGCCCAAAGCCCAAAAACATTTAGCACAGTCTACAGGTCATATTTTACTTATGAAGGGATTTCATTGTAACTTGGTAGGATGACTCCATATAATGTCTAGATGATAATGTCCCATTTGGGTTTCATTGTAACCTGATAGGATTACTTGTTTTGGAATAATTTCACTGTAACTTGGTAACCTTTGTTGACATACATCAACTGTGAGGGTCACATACATTAACTGTGAGGGCCACATTAACCCAGCCATCAATTCTTTAGGACAGTCTACACCTCATATTATTTTTATTGAAAACATAGCATACAGGGAACAGAAATTAACAAATTCCCCATTATTACAATTCTTGTCTTATTTCATAATCTTTTCATAAACATTGAACATTATCCTTTTCATCAAACACAACACACAGACAAGATAAGCAACAGTGTCATTGACACTTTCATTTTGATGAGTTGGCCCACAGAATTCCATATTCCTTGTTGTTAACTGACAGTTAAAATGTTTTAAAAATTAACATTAATGAAAAGTATGAGAATATTGTAATTGTAGTATGATAATTATTAAATGTCTCCTTTCAGTTGGACAATTAGTTGGTAAATTACCAAGGTAAAGTGGGACTACTTTTTTATGTTTGGGTGATTTGGCTAGTACAGGCTTAAAAAAATGATCAGCTGATCATTGTTATTTCTTTTGAAACATACGTGTTTGCAATCGAATTGAATATTGTGCAGTAAAACATCACATAGCATCTAATAAAAAAACCCATCTACTCTATTGTAGTGAATATTGCTAAGTATCTCTTATGTGTGAACCTGAAAATATTATATTTTTATTCTGTACCAATGACCCAGATTTAGCTAGTGCTAACTCTTAAATTCTAGGGCCAAACACAAATTTTGCCCCCCCCCCCCCCCAATCCCCAAAATTTGCATCAAAATCCAAAAAATCGATGTCCTATGTGGTCCTTCATACTTTTGTCCACTGCGAATGCGCAGTGTCAAGGAAGTACCGAAATTGGAGCCAAATCCTTATTCTTTGTTTGGCCCTTCAATAAGTAACATCACACTGATATCTGTGCTTAAAATCTCAGTTAAAATGATGCCAGACACATAATCAGGAGAGAAATGGTGGAGCTAAGGATGAAATAAAAGGATGAGAGGAAGGAACAGTGGAAGGATGTGTTCAGGGCTGTAACTTATAATTTTATGCAAAATTATTTCATGTTCCCTAATTTCGGGGCATGGGCCTGATATTTTCATTCTTTCTATGAAATTTCCATTGTTTGTTCAGTGTTCCCTCTCTCCCTTTCCTTAATACTCCGCTTGCTATTCTCCCATGCTTTTGGCATAATTTTTGTAATTATTTTTACTGAAATTTCTTAGGAGTTTTGGCTTGGTAACAGAATGTTTATTCTGTTTTTCCCCATGGTTACGTCCTCACCCTAGGGTGGTTACGTGTTTCGGTCAAGCATCTACCATCTGATGTACTGCAGTTTCTTCTCAGGAAGCCTCTGTTTTACATCGGATTGTGTTAAAATTGGTTACTGATTTCGAGCCATATATTCAGTGCCCTGGAGTCTTGTTTCCAGTTTTTATTCACTTTTGTTTACGTTGACAACGGTTACTTCTGACAGTGATTCGTTGTCTTCTATTTAGTTATAGCCAGATACATTAATATTGTCCGTAAGTGTAACATTAATCTTTAGACATTTTTTAAAATTTTTGTCCACACTTAGGCTTTTTTGGGATCCATTTGGGCTCATCGTTCCCATTGGGAACTTGGTCTTATCTTGAAATTTTTTCGAAAAAATTTTTTCTTTTGAATTATTTTTCGAAATGTTTGTAATGGATTATTTTATTATCTTGTATCTTGTTTTCAAGGGTTAGTGCGAGTACGATGACTGTTAAAATTTTTTCAAAATGAAAGAATTTTGTTCAAATTGTAATTCGAGGAAGTCTTCCTCTGATTCTCATGCTCAGTGTATTTCTTGAAGTCAGTGTACTCGCACTAATTCTTGCTCTGTGTGTGCCAATTGGGATGACATACGTTGGAGACGTGTGTCACGGTATATTGTTAGTGGTGAGAGGTCCATGCCAGTCCTCTCACCACAGGGTCACGCTAGTTTTTCACTCTCTCTTTCAGAGGAACAAGAACAGGGTGACGTTTCCGTGATGTCTTCAAGAAGTGTGCCTCTGTCGTTGCAGTCAAATGAAGAGCTAGCGGCTAAAGTGCTCAATGAAATTCGGCAAATGCCTAAGAGGTCCCTAGTAGGATCGCCGGCATTTTCGCTCGCCTGGTGAAGCAATCATTCACGAAATGGTTGTGACGCCGGGTTTGTCCGTTGCGGTCCAGGAAAGGAGATTGAATGTTGCGAGCACTATAAACACAGATCGTGCACACCCGGCGACGACGGAATTGAGGATGGAACGGAGGTAGCCAGTCAGTCCGGTACCTAGCTCATCCAGGTCTGCCCGGACCACGAGTGAGAGAGTCCCCTCTCTCTTACAACAACATCTGGGCCCAGATGTTGTTGTACGTAATGTTCGTCAGTCAGAGCATACGTCCACTCCTCCTGCTCGGGACGCTCCGTCATATAGACAGTCCAGGAACTGTCTGAGGAAGCTGGGTCGGTTCGCTCCTCTGCAGAGTCAGAAAGGGACGACCGAGAATCTCACGTGGTCCAGTCGGATGGTGAAAGGGAATCAGCGGAGCTGGAATTTTCCCTTTCCATACAACATAAGGTGGCCGTAGATTTCATCCGGCAGCACCTTCCAGAAGTTGTTCCTCCGGACCAAAATGCTGTATTACCTGATAAGAGACTGATAGCATCACTGGACACAGACTTTTTTTGGCCGGAATAGGGACATTGCGCCTGAGTTTCCGACCCAGTCCAGTAATGTCACGCAGACATTTGAACTTCTGAATGATGCTATATTCAAGCTAGCCTCTAAGACTGGCAAATCAGGTTTCTTATCGCCTCATGCTCTACAGCTGCCTTTCATCAATAATAGAAATAGATTTGAAATGGCAGGACAGGGCGTGCCGAGAGTTCCTCTGCGTCTAGACGACCAGGCAGAAGACTTGGAGTTGTCATTGCCGGCGTCCATGTCAATTCACTCCAGTACACTGGAGGACAATCTCGTCTAATAGAATTAATTTAGACGCGTTATCTTATGCAGATCACCTTACCAGAGCGTTATCATTACGTCTCGAAGGGAAAGAATTCCAGGATGTTCAAACTTCCTTGAGAGTTCTTTCGAGGGCCATAGCATATTCTACGTATAACTCCGCCCTTTCAGTGGCAAATCTGGAGTTAGTCAGATGTGATGCTGCCCTGGCTGCATCCACAAGAGTGGATAGTAAGGTGAAAAACTCTCTTCGAGTCGCTCCGGTCTCCGGAGAGCTTCTCTTTGACGGAAAGCTTTCTATAATCTATGATCAGATTACTAAGAGAGCTTTGGATTCTCTGCTTTTTAAATCCGCTTCGAAAAAGTCGGAATCAGCAGAGAGGAGTAAGGCAGGCACTTCGGGGCGAATACTTCCAAGGGAAGTTCCTATAGAGATCTAAGAAAGCCTCTATGTCTTACTCCAGAGACCGTCAGAGTAGCGACTCAGGTAGGGGTCGTAATGCTGGCCGAGATAACCGGTCAGACACCCCTAGGTCGACTGGGCGAGGTGCGGGTCGTGGAGGACGTGGTTTCTCCTCCTGCAAGCCTCGCAGGGCCAGGAGGTGATGGTCTAAACCTCTATTGCTTTCCAGTGGGCGGAAGGCTGTCGAGTTTCTTAACCAAAAGGTTGTCAATTACGGACGATCCATGGGTGCAAGGAGTGATTTCCGAAGGTCTAAAACAGTCCTTCAAGGAAAAACCTCTGTTAACTCGAAGTCCGCGTTGGACTCAGCTTCCGTCAAACATTCAGAAGAGAGATACGCTTCTATCAGAAGTTCAATCTCTTCTGGACAAGAACGCTATAGAGGTTGTAGAAAACCAGGAATCTCCAGGTTTCTACAGTCACCTGTTCCTGGTTCCAAAACCAGACGGCTCGTTTCGTCCAGTTACAGATCTGAGCTGGATAAACAAGCTGATCGTGGCTCCGAAATTTTATATGGAGACCATCCGATCGGTCAGAGCAAGCATTCGAGTGAACGATTATGCTGCGAGCATAGATCTCAAGGATGCGTACTTTCACGTCATGGTACATCCGGCATTCAGAAAGTATCTTCACTTTGCTGTCCTAGGAGTCGTTTATCAGTTCCGAGCAATGTGCTTCAGTCTGAATCTAGCGCCCTGGGCCTTCAGTCGAATATTGAACTTGGTAATGACTCATTTCCGAGCTCATTCGTCTGTGGTAACGTCGGCTTACTTGGACGACATTCTTCAGAGGTACGGCAACAAGTTAACGCTTCAGAACATGTTCAGAGTCTGCTTCAATTGCTCCGACGTCTCGGTTTCATAGTAAATGAAAAGAAGTCGGATTTAGTGCCGTCCAAGTCATTCACCCACCTGGGAATGAGCTTCGAGATGCACAACAATCTCGTTCGTCTGCTGTTAACCAGAGCGAAATTAGTCAGTTGTTACGTTCGCTTTTGTCTTCACTCAGATGTAGTAACAGTGAGGGGGCGTGGTGGCTCAGTAGGTAGAGGTGCAGGCTGCAAGCCAAGAGGTCCTCGGTTCGAATCCCACCTGCAGCAATCGCGTTGTGACCATGGGCAAGACACTTCACCCCCATTACCCATGTGGGGGCACGGTGACGTCATGTACTAAGGCGTACTGCACGTCGATGGTGCACTTGTCCTCAACCAATACTAACCCTGCTTGTGTGGAGTTAGTATGTTGGGGAGCTAACAGTTGCTCGCCGTTGCTAGGTAGTTCTCTCTGGCTTCCTCCACCCGTAAAACTGTCATGGTCATGATTAGCCATTGTGCAAAAATATGTGACCTTAAACCCCAATAAATAAATAAATAGTAACAGCGAGAGAATTCATGCGACTGACAGGTTTGTGTGGAGCCGCTGCGGATCTTATTCCAATGGGGCGACTACGCACTCGTCCACTCCAGATATTTTTTACTCAGAATTGGAGTGTGATGACTCATTCGCTCGAAATGAACATCGTCTTCTTGAATCAAGTGAAACAAGAGATTCAGACTTTGGCAGATATTCAGTGGTTAACTCAGGGAGTACCACTGCAACAGATTTGAGGTGCCAGGGTCTTTGGGATCCACAGTTCCTAAACAAGCACATAAACATCAAAGAGATGATGTCAATTTGGCTTGCGATACGTCAGTGGATGAACATTATTCAGAACTCGCATGTTCAAATTCTGTCTGACAATTCGACAGTAGTAGCGTATATTCGGAACCAGGGAGGCACTCATTCCATTCCGTTGTTCAGTCTAACGGAAAGAATCCTTCTGTTTGTCCTAGAGCATCAAGTTCTTCTGTCGGTCCGTCATATTCCGGGTCGTCTGAATGTTCTAGCAGACTCCCTTTCTCGGAAAGGTTGTATGTTGCCGTCAGAATGGACTCTCAACAAACGAGTATTCAATCAGATTTGCTACCAATGGGATCGTCCTATGATAGACTTATTTGCGACACATCTCAACAATCAGTTGCAGATGTATGTGTCGCCATGCCCAGATCCTCGAGCGTTTGCAGTAGACGCCCTCTCAATCTCTTGGGACGAAATGATAGGATACGCATATCCTCCAGCTCCGTTGATTCAACAGATATTGCTAAAAATCAAGCAATCTCACTGCAAGATTCTGTTGGTAGCATCTCTGTCACCCCAGAGATCATGGATAAATCTACTCAGGTGTCTGTTGTGGGGCATTCCGTGGAAGCTTCCTCCATGGGAGGACCTTCTTTCACAGAGGAAATCGCGCACACTGCATCACAACCCGCAAGGTCTCAACCTTCGTGAATTTCCGTTGTGTGGTCCTTCTTGCACGGCAAGCATTTTACAGGATGAGCAGTGGACGCAATTTCTAACTGTAGGAGGACCTCCTCTTCGCTAAATTATGCTGCTAAGTGGAAGGTTTTCTCTCGATGGTGTAGGGATCATTCTATTGATTTTTATGATCCCTCCATTGCAGACATTGCTAATTTTCTGGTCTACTTGTTTGACGAGATCAAACTGCAGCCAATAACTATTAAGGGTTATAGGTCTATGCTATCGGATACCTATGCTCATCATGATACAGATTACAGATTGGATCTAATGTCTCTTTATCTAAGTTAGTGAAAAACTTTTCAATAAATAGACCTAGAACCCTTAGGTTAATTCCTAAGTGGAATTTAGCTTGGGTTCTTTTGAAGCTAAAAGAAGTGCCATTTGAACCTCTTGATACAGTGGATTTCAAATACTTATCTCATAAGACAGCTGTTCTCTTAGCCTTCACTTCTGCTAGAAGAGTTAGTGAGCTTCATGCTCTATCTGTTCATGATTCTCACTATCGTAGTGTTGGTAATACTATTACATTGACTATTAATGTTGGATATTTGGCTAAGAATCAGGTTTCTAATAAGTACCCTGAACCTATTGTTATTAAGGCTCTTCCGTCTTCAGATGGTCATAGGCCTTTGCTTTGTCCAGTCAGAGCTATGCGTATTTATAAACATAGATCTGAGTTTATCAGAAAGGGACGTAAGCGTTTCTTTCTGTCTTTGCTGCCTAATAGAAAGGACATTACGGTCCATTCTATTGCAAGGTGGATTCAATTAACTATCCATACTGCATATGATAAATTATCTTCATCTCAGCAGTCTGTGCTTAAGATTTCGGCGCATGAAGTAAGAGCGCTATCTACATCTTGGGCTTATGCTAATAGTGTTGCTATTACTGATTTGATGAAGGCTGCATATTGGTCTCAGCCTACCACGTTGACGAATGTTTATCTTAGAAATATTGAGTCCATTTCAATTTTCTGGCGACCTGCATTGTTTAGGTCCGTTATCTGTTGCTCAGAATGTCGTCTACTAAACAGTTGCAACTATAGTTATGCAGGCTTTCTGTTCCGGCAGTGTCTCTGTCCTGCTGCCCTCTTCGTTCTGGGGTATTTGACCCAGAGCAAGGGGAAGTGGGGGGGGAGGGGGGATGGTGTTCCCTTATATCACTTGCTTTATAGTGAAAAGCAAGGGAATACCTCCTCTGGAGTCAGTAATTCCGAGTCGTTGCGGGGATGGTTTTAAAGTGTAAAGCTAATGTCTATCTCATTTATGTAATATTTTTAAAGTGTAGCTCGGTGTGAAGCATTTGTATATGTCACGTGTCATACGAGCGTTAATATACAATCCTCGGACACTTTTAAATGAGTATAAAGAGTCTCATTCTCTGGACTATCTTTATTTATTGGCTTTCCTTTAATAAATTAGTATAATGAGTTATACTGGATGTTAATAGAGATCATTGACTTTATTGTGCTCAATTACGGAATGGTATTGTGTCTTTTTTTTTGGTATAAACAAGAAAGATACATGTAAAGCCTGTTCTCCTCTTCCCCTTGAGGGGATAATTCTGTTTACATATAATTGAGTCTATTGGATTTTCCTTTATGTCCTAGGCCCTCCAGCCTTTTTTTCTATTCAGCTAAGTCTGGGTCATTGGTACAGTATAAAAATATTAAAAGATTATAGTAATTTATATATTTTTTATACTTACCAATGACCCAGACGGGGATGGCCCTCCCATGAGTTGGGAACTCATACCTCCTCGGTGATTACATAACACTTACCAGGCACTGGTTGTAAGAATGAGGATTTGGCTCCAATTTCGGTACTTCCTTGACACTGCGCATGCACAGTGGACAAAAGTATGGAGGACCACATAGGACATCTATTTTTTTGATTTTGATGCAAATTTGGGGGATTGGGGAGGCAAAATTTGTGTTTGGCCCTAGAATTTAAGAGTTAGCACCTGCTAAGTCTGGGTCATTGGTAAGTGTAAAAAATATATAAATTACTATAAATTTTTTAACTTTTCACTCGTGCAAGCGGTCATGAAAAATAAAATGTTCAGGTCCACACTCATGAGATAATTCCCGATGTTCACTAAAACAGCATAATTATCCTCTGTATATTACTTTAGCGGTGAATCTATTCACAAAATTGAAAGGACATCTATAGAATATTCAAGTGCACTCACTGGTTTGCATACAAAAACAATTTGTTGGACACCATTTGCAAAAGTATATGACAAAATGTTAGACAGTCAAAAATAAAATTATTTGTAGGCTTGTAGGCCCATATATGACATGCAATAATAAAAAGATAAAACCCTTACCTAATATCTTTCAGAGATTTATCCAAACCAGTATATTCTAAATTGAAAACAAATTTTCTCTTCAACACCTCTGTTATAATGGAGGAGCTGATTGAAGTAATTGCACTAGTATTCAAACCTATTGCTTTGTGTATTGAATTTACACTATTGCTGTTGATGCAACAGAACATTTCATGACAATCAATAAACAACTGATATTACAGGGCCTTGTACTATAAAACTTTTCCAAATGTATTTTTTAAAGAATTGTACTTTCTTTCAAGCAATATAAATGATGAAAGTGAATCATCAGCATATCAAAAGATGTGACAGTTTACCTTCATGTATATTGCCACATTTGCTGACATACCAATGATTGTTTAAATAATCGAGAGTCATGAAAGAAAATTATGAAAAATATTACTCGAAACGCTTGATAGTTTGGGCATTTGACAGACATTATTGACATTTGAGAAGATATTGTTTCAAACATGCATTGCATGCACACAATGCAGGTGTTATGGACTTGTGTTCTTAGTTGTTGATTTATATTATTCTGTTTTTGTTTTTGTTTATATCAGGGTCTATCCATGAGAGCAACTCTTCAGGATATAGGGGGTAAAACCATGCCAGCAATTGATGTGTTCACTGTTGCTATTGAGGTTCTGAAACAACATTTGTTGGGTGTAGTTTGTGACAGAATGTCTAACATCTTAGAGGGAGATGTACTTTGGGTGCTGACAGTACCTGCTATATGGACAGATGCAGGAAAACAATTTATGAGAAGAGCAGCAGAAGCAGTAAGTTATGTTTCAGAGTGTGAATTCACTTAAGGTGCTGCACTGAAAAATGAGGGAATCCACTATTTCTTATATCTACTCCAGACATGTTAACTCTCCCGGAATGTCTGGAAAAATCCCGGAATTTCAGAGTAGTTCCCGGCCTCCTGGACGGGAATCAGTTTTGGACCAAAAATCCCGGAAAATAACAGTGAAATATTTCGTTCCTGTTGTAACTTAAAAACGTTCAGAGTCAAATCACATGCATTTCAAACTCTGGTAAAAACTCACAAAGCAGTAAAATATGGATTTAAGTTAAATTTATTTAAGAAAAGGGTATTTTATGATATATATTTCAACTGTGTTCATGTTTATTTCTGGGGGTTTTTTTCAGAGATTTTGTGATCAATGTGCGAGTGTCGAAGTGAAAATAGGTGACTTACTTTCAAAAAATTTAAAACTCCACCTTCATTTAAATGCAGTTTTTGGAAAATAAAATATATGAAAAGGAATTAAATAATACATATTTATTTATTCCTTCATAGAATAGCTTTAATTCTCATCCCTTTTCCAAAATCAAAACGTAAACAACAACTATTTAACACAGTTTAAATGTAGGTTAAAGTCACTTAGGATGCCGAAAAATTATGACTGCATATTTAAACACAATGGACTTATTTTCTAACACTACATTTATTCTGTTGTGCTGACTACAGAACTGTTAACTGCTGGCCATCTACCAAGAAAATTTCAAATGGAATTAAAAAAAATGCTTCAATGATGAAAAGAAAAGTTTTGTGTAGGGCACAAACGTCCCACATGCATGAAGTTTGATAAAGATACTTTCTAAGTACTAATGTTGTTGAAGTAACTGAACATTAGGACATCCTTTCCTGTTAACATTTCCAGACTTGGGAAATTATTAGCTATGTAGACTTTGATAAGAGCAAACCACAGGTGTTGGTGCTCTGTGGGACAGTGTGGGTGGGTGGTGTGGGGTGGGGGGAGTGTGTCAGGGAACACCTAAGGACCCGTAAGGCCTGGGCTGACGTGGGGTTATTTAGTCCCGCTGATGAAGTTGCGGGAAAATTAGACCAACGTGGAGGGTCGGAATCCAAGTGTCGCGAACTCGACGCAGAGAGCTGAGTTAGACCGACGCCGTGATTCCTTCTCTGCCAAATTGGCCTGAAATAGGTTCGATTTCCGTTAGGTGTGATTCCTAATCACTTCAGGCTGTATAATGGAAAGAATGATTTAAAGTAACAACGATTCTTTTATTTACACATAAAAATAAATCCGTTTCAATATTTCAACAATCAACAATTCAATTCTTTTCACAGAAAATGGGTCTCTACGGTTAAATAATTCTAAACAATCATATAGTCATTCTATAGCCCTGTACTGGCACTATAGTCTACACACTGGAAATGTTACTACCGTGAGCTCGCCATAAGAGCTTCACAAATCTGAAATGTTACTACTGTGAGCTCGCCATAAGAGCTTCACCCGCTTAGGCTCAAATGTCAACGTCTGCGCGTAACTGTACCTCTGGCTGTCGGAGGGTTCCGACCAGCAATGTTCGTCATCTATAAAGGACACGTACTTCTGATTTGGGTCAGATATTGTCTATTCATACCTTATGTGCCTTTGAAAGTCCTCCGTGAAAGTCCTATTGAAATATTCACTGGTTGAATTCACGATTCACAAATGCCCCTTTTGTGTTAGGGCGAAATTGTCACTCACACCGATCTCCAGTCGTATTACGATGCTTCGACAGCAAAACAAACTACTCAGAACGCAATCAGGCTGACGCTTCAAAGGGTTAATACGCACAATACAATTAACCTACACTTCTGACTATTGCAGGCCGATACCTGCTACTCGACAATCTAAACTTTATCGTAACACCTGGGGTGTTCCTTCTCACGAATTAGCCGCCTATCAACGTTAAGCTAAATCAATCATGGAATGCCCTCTCTGGCGATTCCAGCCGTGTCAGGGTCCTGTGATCGAAGGTACCCTTGTGCCAGGAAACAGAGTCCGCCTGTCCTGGACTTCACCAACGCGTGTGTGACCCTAAACTGTCAGGTGGACCGACGCTCATCTGTCCACCTGTCAAAACGGTGAGAGATGACATATATCGAGACAGAATCAATACAAGTCATCTCTCGCGTGACTTAACCGATTCGTTCTTGACACGCATTACTATAACTAATGATGACACGACACTTCTATCTTTTAGAATCTCGTTTCTCAATTGGCCGTGACGAAAACCGATTACGTCTCGTATAACTTGCGACTACTGTATGAGTTAAATGAGATTAAACCTTATCTAACATACCGTTTCTCCCCTGGGTCCCTGCGCTAAAGCTGGATATACACCACGTGTGTTTCTCCAGCTTTACAGAGAAGTGAAATTCACGTGGGTTTTTCGCCTTGATGCGGAATATATTTTGAACTTACAATATCTTTAAATATGAGGCCCCTTGCCCCTATATTTAGGCTTGCTTTGCCCTGACAACTCCCTTCCCGAGAGAAACACCCTGTGTATCTCTTAAAACACAAGGGGCAAAGCCACGCACGCTCGCCTCTCACACCTTTTTACAATCTACCCATCATGTTTAAGACTACAAAACTGTGCCCTAGTGGTCGTGGGGTTCAAGACCGGGCTCATGCGTCGGCCATACCGATTCCCACGACACACACGCTACCACATGCTCCCGTCTTGCGGGTTTACATATGGAGAGTAGCCTTATTCTTAGATTTGCAGCACTCTCCCTCTCTGTAATACTATATATTTACACCTAAACATACACGTTTTTATACACGTTCGCCCATTTTGAAAACAGTTCACTTGGCACTCACTCCGACGAGTAACACCGTCCACGCCTTTGCGTCAGACGGGTTAATTCCAACGGAGTGTAACTTCGCCTCCCGTTCCCCTATGTCTTGTGAAGGGGCAAACGACCCCTGCATTATGTTGAGCCTCACCCTCGCAAAGCTCGACCAGGGGGTTAAAATTGTGCCTCACACACTCACACATTCAACACACAGATTTCCCGACCGCGCCTTTGCGACAGACGGGGTTAGTGTATCCCACACTCACAAAACTCGACACACATGCTCCCCATCCACGCACACGCGACAGACAGGGCAGTGTATCTCACATTCATACTCACAACCAACTCTAGTCAGCAGTCAGAGCAATAAAAATACTAAAAAAATAAGAAAATTTCTTCCGGGCCTTAACACCGGGTTTACGAAACTCATCACCTCACCCACAAAAATATTTGCGACTGGAGCCCCTGTCCCAGACACCAGGCCCACAGCCACCCAACCATTGCTTCTTTATAACCACCGACCATTGGTAGGGGCCCGGTTCCCAGTATCCCCTTGGGTAACCCTTGACACACCCCTACTTCTCGCCCCGCCATTTCTACGGGTATTCCACCAGGGTCCCCATACCCTGTCATTTTCGCATTCCCAAGAGCTTCCCTTGGCGCTATATACCCCAGGCTCGCTCGTCCCGGCGATTACCTTCGTTCGAACGACACCGGCCGCCCTTGGCTCTTGTGCCGTCGACCCCCCGGTTCATTGCGACGACTTCTTGCGCACATTGGGCGCTGTGCGCCCCCGGCACTCTCTACGTGGTCTCCACCCCCTAGGATGCTTCTCCTTTGATTTGTGGACCCTTTTCTCGGTCCCCTGGGCGCCCACCTTAGTGGTCCCATCCACTTTAACATACTCAACTTGTGTTGACCCGTGCCCCCCTCAATTCTGGGGAAGTTTGCCCAGCCATTTGCGTGGGTCTGGCCTCCCCTCTCCACACGGGTGACACCGACTTCTTGGGGCGCTCAACTCCCCCACATAAATTTGCTTGAGGGTCTTTCCCCAATGATCCCATTGGGTTCCCTCGCTGTTTGGCGTTTCGCCTGGACCGCCTGCGGCCCCTTCTCCCTAATAGGACAGGAGTCGTCCCTCCTGAAGCTTCCCGACATTTCGTCGTGTAGGGGCCATCCCCTGGACCATCGGATTGGTTCCCCCGGGAACCTTCCCTTCATTACTCGTTGGGCCCTCACTTGGCCCCCTATCCCTGGACCATAACTCATCTGGGCTTGCCCTCACCCCTGGGATATTACCTATGACCAGGTCATACACAGGTGATTCAATGCACATGGCTTCCACTTCGCCACAATAAAATGGGGTATCCACAGTTATCCTCGCGACGGGGAACCTTCTAACGGTCCCATCTATCAAGATACACAAATGGTTGCGCCCCAACAATTGCTTGTCGTCAACCAGTTGCTTTCTAACCGCTGCAGAGGAGCACCCAGAATCCCGGAGCAGACGGATCTCCCTTTGTCCCACATACCCTGGGTACACTGGCATATCAACCTTCTCCTGCGAAGTTGTGAGCCTCTCACACATGCCACTTATTATCGGGACAACCTTCCCGTCTTCCAGCCTTAATTCTCCCTCTTGTATACATTCCCGGAGGGGACTGTGTTCTGGACCGATAGTTTGACAGAACGCTGCCGTCTGCCTACTGGGCCCTGGATCTACGCGGTCACCTTGCTTCCAACCCCTTGGCGCTGCGTTCCCGACCCCCTGCTGAGGTGGTCTAATGTTCCCAGTGGTCCTTACCTGCTTCTGCCAGCAGTCCCTGGCAATATGACCCCGCTTGTTGCAGATAAAACAAGTGGTGTCCTTGGGAGCGCTCCCCTTCCGGCTGGCCTGCGACGCAGGAGGGTCGGGGTGGTGTTGCCTTACGGGTGCCATTGCCAACCCGTTTGCACCACCCCTAGCCAATTTGGGTGCGTTTACACTCCCACCGTGGGCCTCGATGTAGCGTTCTGCCACAGTTGCCATCTCATCATAGGTGGGCGGACCCCTTTCCTTGATGAACAGGCCCAACTCCTTGGAGCATGTAGTTAAAAACTGCTCCCGGAGAAATAGATCTCGCAGGGCTCCATATGACTCATTCACTTCTGCGAGATCAGTCCAGCGGTCAAAGTACCGCCTAGCTCGGGCAAAATACTGAGGTACTGTTTCTCCCTTCTCCTGCTTAATCTCTCGGAACTTGGTCCGGAATCCTTCTTCAGTGAGCTGGTATCTCCGAAGGATGGCATTCTTCAGCTCACCGTAGTCATTAAGAAGTGCAGGAGGCATACTGGTATAAGCCTCGAGGGCTTTACCTGACAACAAAGGGCTCAAGCACATAGCCCATGTGTCTTCTGGCCACATTTGACTGGAGGCAAAACGCTCGAACCTCTCCAAGTACGAGTCCAAGTCATCTGTGTTTTCATTAAAATGAGCGAGGTGGGGGCGTGGGGCATGAATTGCTACCCCTGCACTCCCGTCCCCTGAGCGCCGACTTCCATTCTCCACATCGGCCCTTGCTCTGAGGAGCTCTAATTCTCTCTCGTGCCTCTGTTGTTCTAATTGGGCTTCTCTCTCTCTCTCGTCTCATTCTCTCTCTCCCTTTCTAACTGAATCTCTCGCTCTTTTGCCTCTCTTGCCTCTTTCTCGCGCTCTCGTTCTAATTGGATCTCTCGCTCTTTTGCGTCATTACGTAAGGCAATCTCCTTGGCCTCACGTTTCTGCTCATCTTTAACGAACTTCTGAAGTTCAGCTCCCTCAAGGCCCATTTCCTTGCCTAATGATACCAGTTGGGCGAGGGGTGTAACAACATCCATTTTGATTTTTTCTTTCTATCTTCAACACTCGTCAGAAAGAATGAAGAAGGAAAAGAAAGAAAGAAAAAAAAAAAATATGGCAATTGATCCTAATTTACCTCTGTAATTTAACGTAATTAAACGCACCAAATATTCTGAAACCTACCGCAGTTATAGTGGCTATTAAGTATCCTTTTGGGGACTACTGTATTGCGATATTAAACCCTCGAACGGCATCGACTGACCGAACGCGTCAAAACCTAAACAGAACCGCCGTTAAAATAAAACAAAATTTCCATATAGCCATTTTTTACCTTTTTAGAAATATCCTGGTAGCGCTCGCCAATCAATGTCAGGGGACACCTAAGGCCCCGTAAGGCCTGGGCTGACGTGGGGTTATTTAGTCCCGCTGATGAAGTTGCGGGAAAATTAGACCAACGTGGAGGGTCGGAATCCAAGTGTCGCGAACTCGACGCAGAGAGCTGAGTTAGACCGACGCCGTGATTCCTTCTCTGCCAAATTGGCCTGAAATAGGTTCGATTTCCGTTAGGTGTGATTCCTAATCACTTCAGGCTGTATAATGGAAAGAATGATTTAAAGTAACAACGATTCTTTTATTTACACATAAAAATAAATCCGTTTCAATATTTCAACAATCAACAATTCAATTCTTTTCACAGAAAATGGGTCTCTACGGTTAAATAATTCTAAACAATCATATAGTCATTCTATAGCCCTGTACTGGTACTATAGTCTACACACTGGAAATGTTACTACCGTGAGCTCGCCATAAGAGCTTCACAAATCTGAAATGTTACTACTGTGAGTTCGCCATAAGAGCTTCACCCGCTTAGGCTCAAATGTCAACGTCTGCGCGTAACTGTACCTCTGGCTGTCGGAGGGTTCCGACCAGCAATGTTCGTCATCTATAAAGGACACGTACTTCTGATTTGGGTCAGATATTGTCTATTCATACCTTATGTGCCTTTGAAAGTCCTCCGTGAAAGTCCTATTGAAATATTCACTGGTTGAATTCACGATTCACAAATGCCCCTTTTGTGTTAGGGCGAAATTGTCACTCACACCGATCTCCAGTCGGTATTACGATGCTTCGACAGCAAAACAAACTACTCAGAACGCAATCAGGCTGACGCTTCAAAGGGTTAATACGCACAATACAATTAACCTACACTTCTGACTATTGCAGGCCGATACCTGCTACTCGACAATCTAAACTTTATCGTAACACCTGGGGTGTTCCTTCTCACGAATTCGGCCCCGTAGCCGCCTATCAACGTTAAGCTAAATCAATCATGGAATGCCCTCTCTGGCGATTCCAGCCGTGTCAGGGTCCTGTGATCGAAGGTACCCTTGTGCCAGGAAACAGAGTCCGCCTGTCCTGGACTTCACCAACACGTGTGTGACCCCAAGTGTGTGTCTAATGCTCTGCTCTTCCAGGTATATATACTTTTTACCCTAAACTGTCAGGTGGACCGACGCTCATCTGTCCACCTGTCAAAACGGTGAGAGATGACATATATCGAGACAGAATCAATACAAGTCATCTCTCGCGTGACTTAACCGATTCGTTCTTGACACGCATTACTATAACTAATGATGACACGACACTTCTATCTTTTAGAATCTCGTTTCTCAATTGGCCGTGACGAAAACCGATTACGTCTCGTATAACTTGCGACTACTGTATGAGTTAAATGAGATTAAACCTTATCTAACATACCGTTTCTCCCCTGGGTCCCTGTGCTAAAGCTGGATATACACCACGTGTGTTTCTCCAGCTTTACAGAGAAGTGAAATTCACGTGGGTTTTTCGCCTTGATGCGGAATATATTTTGAACTTACAATATCTTTAAATATGAGGCCCCTTGCCCCTATATTTAGGCTTGCTTTGCCCTGACAGAGTGGCTCATGAAGAAGAGGATCCTGGGGGAGGGGGTTAAATCAACAGTTATTTTATGATTTTTTAACATAACATAAATGCATCAGCATAGTTGACAACTAGTTCTGGATGTAACCTGGTGTTAATAGTGGTCCATGAGCTGAAAATTCCCAAGTTTTTTCTTTTATTTTGTCCCCACGTGAACTTTTCCCTGAAATCCATCCCATTTCCCTGAAAATCACCCTCAGATTCCCTGAAAAATTATTCTGGAGGTTAACATGTCTGGTCTACTCTCTATCTTGTTATAAACATAGCCGCAAGACTGTTGTTTATATGGAATTGTATTATTGGTACCTTCTGATAGTGATAGTTTTAGGAGTTTGCCACAGACGAGCCAATCTAATGTTGAGTGACTGTTGTTATTAAGCCTCTGTGAGGAATGCCATCACATTGTTTTCTGAAAGAAAAGTAGTTCAATAGTCTCATAGGCAAGCCAGAAAATAAGAAGACGGTCATCTGTAAAATGAGGTCCCCAGAGGGTGAATTTAGTGATGCCTCCCTGCACAGCAGGGTAGCATCACTGAATGTACCCTCTGTGAACCTCAGTCTGAATCAGGGTCTCAAAACTAAACAGAAAGAGGTACCCAGAGGATAAATTGGTCAACTGTATGGGATAGCATTATCAAATTCCCTCTCTGGGGACCTTATTCCACAAATGTCAGACTGCTTATTGTCAGGCCTGCTCACAGGTCACAAAGTTATAATTAACTCGAGGACGAAGGACATCTCCTGTACATTGCCTATTTCCGAATATGCAGATCAAATGTTGTGCGAAATGTCTGAGTCAATACTGCAGAGTTTAGACGACATCCATCACAATGCTGCTCTTGTCATATCAAGCACCTATAGGTCCATCTTTACAGTTCCCTCAAACATGGGATGCAATCACCAGTATACACCATTTTTCATTCTGTTGCAATAACAGTACAGATTTTTAGTTGAAAAAAGATTGACAGGAGACAGGAGATCAATTCGAGTCAGTCATTCTGATGGCCTTGACTCTGCAATATGGATCCAATACTAATTTTGTTATGTTGTATCAAATTACCTAAGTTTTGATTTTCACGATATCACCCAGGACACAGGCCATACTTGAGCCTAAATTAAGAGACACCATTCCATTTATGAAGTCCTAGCACTTCATATAACAGTATTTGGTCTTGCCTTCCTTTGTAGAGTCGCAATCGGAGTTCATTTTATATGAAAGGTTTGGTGTAAATATAGTAAAAAACACCTCCAAATCAAGGGTAGATAATAAACATGTTGGAGAGCATCCTCTTGGACACTGTACTATTTTATAAATGCATTCGTCACGTCTGCTTGCATTATACCAGTTGATTGAATATAATATTTGTTGTCTGGAAGCATATGGGAAATATACAGAGCAACTCACACATGTGAATGAGTTAATCAGTATGGCACTTGTGCCATCCCAGAAGGATAAAACTTGAGGCCTGTGGCCTCTCGGTTTTTAGCTCACCTGACTGAAAGTCAGGGTGAGCTTTTCTTATCACTCTTCATCCGTTGTCCATCCGTCCATCCATCGTCCTGCGTGAAGGTGGTTTTTGAACCTCTTTCTCCTAAACCACTGGCCACATTTTAATTAAATTTCATGTAAGTAATGGTTATATAGGGGCATTTGGGTTTTTCTTCAAATTGGATTTCTGCTCATATTGTGGAGTGGGGTGGGGCCAAAATGCACAAAATTTTTTAAAATCTTCTCATGAACCAGCCATAGCAGAGACTTGACATTTGGTATGCAGCTTCCATTTGAGGTGTAGACTCAAGTTTGTTCAAGAGAAGTTTGACGGGCAATATTTACCTTTGTTCTGAGAGGGGCAAGAATTTTTGCCCTGCCCAAAATTTTTGTTTTCTGAACCCAGAGGCCGATTTGAACCAAATTTAATATGAGGTATTATTGGGTTATAAGTACTTGATTTATGCAAAAAAAATTTTTTCCTGCAGCCCCGTGGGAACCGCAGGAGCTAAAAATAGAAAAAAATTAAAACGCCCATATCTCCAAAACTGCTCGGCACCGAGAATTTTTATTCGGAGTGAAGCTTCCTTAGGACCAACAGAAAGGATTGGTAAAAAAAAATTGCCATCGGTTTTATCATAGGGTACAGTTTCGGGACTTTGAAAAAGTGCTGAGTCAGCACTTTTTAACACTGTAGGCAATGGGAAAAACATTAAAAAATCTTCTTCTTCAGATCCAGCAGGCAGAATCTTTTGATATTTGGTATGCAACATTATAGGGTGGATCTGATTCAAGTTTGTTCAAATTGGCCCCCTGGGTTCATATTTGGGCTCAGTAGAGGAGCCCGATTTCGAACTTAGTGCATTTCAGGCAAATTTCTTAAAAAATCTTCTTCTCCAGATCCAGCAGGCAGAATGTTTTGATATTTGGTATGCAACATTGTGGGGTGGATCTGATTCAAGTTTGTTCAAATCGGCTCCCTAGATTCATATTTGGGCTCACTATAGAAGCTCGAATTCGAACTTAGTGCATTTCAGGCAAATTTCTTAAAAAATCTTCTTCTCCAGATCCAGCAGGCAGAATCTTTTGGTATTTGGTATGCAACATTGTGGGGTGGATCTGATTCAAGTTTGTTCAAATTGGCCCCCTGGGTTCATATTTGCGCTCAGTATAGGAGCCCGATTTCGAACTTAGTGCATTTCAGGCAAATTTCTTAAAAAATCTTCTTCTCCAGATCCAGCAGGCAGAATCTTTTGGTATTTGGTATGCAACATTGTGGGGTGGATCTGATTCAAATTTGTTCAAATCGGCCCCCTGGGTTCATATTTGCGCTCAGTATAGGAGCCCGATTTCGAACTTAGTGCATTTCAGGCAAACTTCTTAAAAAATCTTCTTCTCAAGATCCAGCAGGCAGAATCTTTTGATATTTGGTATGCAACATTGTGGGGTGGATCTGATTCAAGTTTGTTCAAATCGGCCTCCTGGATTCATATTTGGGCTCAGTATAGGAGCCCGAATTCGAACTTAGTGCATTTCAAGCAAATTTCTTTGAAAATCTTGTTCTCAAGATCCAGCAGGCAGAATCTTTTGATATTGGGTATGCACCATGCTTAGGGGGGTGAGATTCAAGTTTGTTCAAGCCAAGTCCCTGGGTTCATATTTGGGCTCACTGTGGTAGCCCGAATTATAACTTAGTTCAAAATGAGGAATTTTCTTTAAAAATCTTCTTCAGATCCAGCAGTCGGAATGTTTTGATATTTGGTATGCAGCATCCTTAGGGGGTGAGATTCAAGTTTGTTCAAGCCATGTCCCTAAGTCCATATTTGGGCTCACTGTGGGAGCCTGAATGATAACTTAGTTCAAAATGAGGAATTTTCTTTAAAAATCTTCTTCTTCAGATCCAGCAGTCAGAATGTTTTGATATTTGTTATGCAGCATCCTTAGGAGGGTGAGTTTCAAGTTTGTTCAAGCCATGCCCCTAGGTCCATATTTGGACTCACTGTGGGAGCTCGAATTGTAACTTAGTTCAAAATGAGGAATTTTCTTTAAAAATCTTCTTCTTCAGATCCAGCAGTCAGAATGTTTTGATATTTGGTGTGCAGCATCCTTAGGGGGGTGATATTCAAGTTTGTTAAAGCCAAGTCCCTGGGTTCATATATGGGCTCCTTGCGGGATTCAATATGAGGAATATTCTTTAAAAATCTTTTTTTTTTAGATCCACTGGTCAGAATCTTTGGATATTTGGTTTTAGCTTTTGTTAGGAGGAGAAGATGCAACTTGTTGAAATCAATTCTCTGGGTTGATGTTTAGGCTACCATGTCAGGTGAGCGTGCTCAGGCCCACTGGGGCCTCTTGTTTTAGATCCACTGGTCAGAATCTTTGGATATTTGGTATAAGCTTTTCTTAGGAGGAGCAGATGCAACTTGTTGAAATCAATTCTCTGGGTTGATATTTAGGCTACCATGTCAGGTGAGCGCCCTCAGGCACCCTGGGGCCTCTTGTTTTCTTCTGTGCTGGCACTCGAGTGTTTATTACATGCCTTCTCGTCTATAAAAACAATTATTAGAAGGACACTCCTCAATTCATTTGACAAGTTATTCCCCAATCGGTTCAGTTGTGGGTGATCAGTCATTTGCTAATTTTTACAAACCTTTGTGATTTTGAGGAAATTCCTGTGGGCAGATTTATAAATAGGCGAAACGTGGTGGTTTTATGTTTGTACTATCATAGTATATACATATTTGAGCTAGTTCTATTCAATTTGTTATCATTATACTGATCATAATGATTGGTTTGAACTCTCCCTTCTAAACTTTAGGAAATAATTCTATACACAAAGGTGTTTTCAATTTAGTTTATTATCCCTGCATTTTCAAAAAATGCGGGGATATAGTGATGATCTCCGCTGTCCATACGTCACACCCTGAAAGGCTCCTAGGGTATTTAATTCAAAACATTCAAACTATGCTAATGTGTTCAGGTAATGTCTCTAGATGTGCATGAAGGTTTCGGAATTTTGATTTGGCCCCAGGTGGTTCCAGTGGAACCACTTTTATCGTTGGAAAATCAGTTTTTATCGAAAAGCTCCTAGGGTATTTAATTCAAAATGTTTAAACTATGCTAATGTGTCCAAGTAACATCTCTAGATGTGCATAAAGGTTTCAGAATTTTGGTTTGGCCTCAGGTGTTCCGGTGGAACCACTTTTATCGTTGGAAAATCAGTTTTCATCAAAAGGCTCCTAGGGTATTTAATTCGAAACATTAAAGCTATGCTAAGGTGTTCAGGTAACATCTCTAGATGTGCATAAAGATTTCGGAATTTTAATTTGGCCCCAAGTTGTTCCGGTGGAACCACTTTTATCGTTGGAAAATCAGTTTTCATTGAAAGGCTCCTAAGGTATTTAATTCAAAATGTTTAAACTATGCTAATGTGTTCAGGTAGCATCTCTAGATGTGCATAAAGGATTCAGAATTTTGATTTGGCCCCAAGTGGTTCCAGTGGAACCATTTTTACCGTTAGAAAATCTGTTTTCATCGAAAGGCTCCTAGGGTATTTAATTCGAAATGTTTAAACTATGCTAATGTGTTCAGGTAACATCTCTAGATGTGCATGAAGGTTTCAGAATTTTGATTTGGCCCCAGGTGGTTCCAGTGGAACCACTATTATCGTTAGAAAATCAGTTTTCATCGAAAGGCTCCTAGGGTATTTAATTCAAAATGTTTAAACTATGCTAAGGTGTCCAGGTAACATCTCAAGATGTGCATAAAGGCATCAGAATTTTGATTTGGCCCCAAGTGGTTCCGGTGGAAAATCAGTTTTCATCGAATGGCTCCTAGGGTATTTAATTCGAAGCGTTTAAACTATGCTAATGTGTTCAGGTAGCATCTGTAGATGTGCAGGAAGGTTTCAAAATCTTGATTTGGCCCCAGGTGGTTCCAGTGGAACCACTTTTATTGTTAGAAAATCAGTTTTCATCGAAAGACTCCTAGGGTATTTAATTTGAAAAGTTTAAACTATGTGCTTATGTGTTCAGGTAACATCTCTGGATGTGCATGAAGGTTTCAGAATTTTGATTTGGCCCCAGGTGGTTTCAGTGGAACCACTTTTATCGTTGGAAAATCAGTTTTCTTCGAAAGGCTCCTTGGGTATTTAATTCAAAATGTTTAAACTATGCTAATGTGTTCAGGTAACATCTCTAGATATGCATAAAGGTTTCGGAATTTTTATTTGACCGTAGGTGGTCCCAGTGGAACCACTTTTATCGTTGGAAAATCAGTTTTCATCGCAAGGCTCCTAGGGTATTTAATTTAATTCAAATCGTTTAAACTATGCTAATGTGTTCAGGTAACATTTCTAGATGTGCATAAAAGTTTCAGAATTTTGATTTGGCCCCAAGTGATTCCAGTGGAACCACTTTTATCATTAGAAAATCAGTTTTCATTGAAAGGCTCCTAGGGTATTTAATTTGAAATGTTAAATCTATGCTGAGGTGTTCAGGTATCATCTCTTGATGTTCATGAAGGTTTCAGAAATTTGATATGGCCACAAGTTGTTCTGGTGGAACCACTTTTATCGTTGGAGAATTAGTTTTTATCGAAAGGCTCCTAGACTATTTAATTCGAAACATTTAAACTGTGATAATGTGTCTCAGCGGAAATGCGGGGATACACCATTGTGTGCTCTGCACACAAATAACTCTATCTTTGTTATTGTAAGAAAATCAGTTTCTGTAGGAAGGCTCCTAGAGATTTTAATTTGAAATGTTGAAAGTGTGTTGATAGTTCTGGTAGGTCTCTAGATGTGCATAAAGATTTGGGAGTTTTGTTTCAGCCTCATGTGGTGCCCATAATGCCACCTTTGTCATTAGAGAATCGGTTTCAGTCAAAAGGCTCCTCGGCATTTTAATTTGAAAAATTGGAAGTGTGTTCATATATTCAAGTAGGATCTCTAGATGTACATAAAGGTTTTGGATTTTTGATTCAGCCACATGTGGTGCCTGTAGAGCCACTTTTATCGTTGGAGAATTGGTTTCTGCCAAAAAGCTCCTATGGTTTTTAATTCGAAACATTGAAAGTGTGTTAATATGTTCAGGTAGGGTCTCTAGATGTGCATAAAGGTTTCAGATTTTTGATTTGGCCCCAAGTGGTGCCTGTAGCGCCACTTTTGTTGTTAGAGAATCGGTTTCCAGCGAAATGCTCCTAGGGGGTTAAGTTCAAAACTTTGAAAGTGTGTTCATATGTTCAGGTAGGGTCTCTAGATGTGCATAAAAGTGTCAGATTTTTGATTTGGCACCATGTGGCACCCGTAGCGACACATTTGGCATTAGAAAATCAGTTTCCTGCAAAAGGCTCCAAGGGTGTTTAATTCAAAACATTGAAAGTGTGTTCATATGTTCAGGTAGGGTCTCTTGATGTGCATAAAGGTTTCAGATTTTATTTAATAACTTTCTATTTCTGTCTGTATCAAGCATTAACCAATAATCAAAAATGCAAATGCGGGGATATACTATAGTGTGCTTTGCATGCAAATAACACCATCTAGTTGTCTTTGTGATAGATTATTAGAATGCAATCACTTTGTTTAAAATGCACAGCCTCTATAATTGTTTTTCAAATGGAAATTCCTAGTAGGCGGGTTATGTTAAGTTTTGACAAATGCCGTGATCATCTAAAAATGGTCCGTCAACTATTTCTGTTTTGTCATGTTATATCAAATCACCTAAATCTTGATTTTCACGATATAGCCCAGGGCACTGAACATACTGGAGCCTAAATTAAGAGACACCATTCCGTTTATGAAGTCCTAGCACTTCATATAAAATTATTTGGTCTTGCTTGCTTTGTAGAGTCGCAATCTGAGTTCATTTTATACGAAGGGTTTGGTGTAAATGTAGAAAAAAACCACCAAGGGTAGATAATGAACATTTTGGGGAGCATTCGTCTTGGACACCCTACTACTTTAAAAATGTTTTTGTCACATCTGCCTGCCTTATACCTGTCAATTGAATATAATATTCGGTATCTCTGGAAGCGCATGGGAAATACACAGAGCGACATACGCGTCTGAATGGGTTAATCAATTTGGTACTTGTGCCATCGCGGAAGGATGAAACTCGAGGCATTCGGCCTCTCGGTGTTTTCCTTCCTTGCTGGCACTCATGTGTTTATTACATGCCTTCACGTCTATAAAAACAATTATCAGAAGGACACTCAGTAATTTATTTCACAATTGGTTCAGTTATGGGTGATCAGTCGTATGCTAATGTTTACAAACACATGTGTGATTTGAGGGAAATTCCTGTGGGCAGATTTGTAAATAGGCGAAATGTAGTGTTTGCATGTTTGTACTATTGTAGTATATACATATTTGAGCCAGTTCTATTCAATTTGTTATCATGATACACCTAATAATGATTGGTTTGAACTCTACCTTCTAAACTTCGGAAATGATTCTATACACAAAGATGTTTTTATTTAATTTATTGTCTTTGTGATAGGTTATTAGAATGCAATCGCGTTCTTTAAACTGCACAACCTCTATGATTGCCAGGCTTGTCATTTTGAAAATTGCAGGAGAGTCATTATGGTTCGCCTCAAATCACCCCAGGAGGGCCATTTTGGGTTTGCCTAAAATGACCCGAAGAGGGCCATTTATGGTTTGCAGGGGCCATTTTGTTTCATCCTGCTAGGAAGACAACTAATATCATTTTAAGGTACATGTACATGTTTTGTGTAGTTATGATGTATAGATGCAGGCTTGAATATTTGGAGGTAAGGTTCCAGGTTACCGACACTCACTAACAGTGAGTGTTATAGTTCTCTTGCATCCAAATAACCAAGCCCGTATCTGTACATTACATGATGACTGTACAAGCCAGTGCACTGTGCTCACCGCCAGATGCCAATAACTTAAGGCGAATCAATCAGATTTGGGGACGATCCGTCCTGGCTTTGATTTTGGGACGAAACGTCCCAAGTGAATCGTCAGGGGTCGAACTGGCTTGGGGATAATATGTCTCGTAATCGTGCATGACACTAGAGTTGTCACAGTCTGATGTACAATGTAATAACTAATTACAACTTAGGAGTTGGCAGACCTCTCGCTCGTTTTTGGAAAGTTACTTACTGTCTCTGAGTGACTGCGTCGACGACACACTACAAACTTCACAAATTGCACTTTGTTACCTCCTTCAATCTACAAAAATTGGGGTGTGAGACGGCCGATTATGAGGTGCCTTCGACTGAATTAATGGGCCGCACAAATCAGGGTTAGGCGAACGTTTACCGTCTGCAGAATTTTGAACTCGGGAGGGGCGACTGTGGCCCATGGCGATCGCCCGCCTCAAAATGACAAACCTGGATTGTATGTCAAATGGAAATTCCAAGTAGGCGGGGTTATGTCAAGTTTTGACAAATGACGTGATCGTCCAAAAATGGTCTGTCAACTATATCCATTTGGCACATTTGTGTGGAATGGATTTCCATTTTCCACATGTTTTAGTGCTGCTATAGATGGGGAGTTCATAGAACAGGTGTCTAATAAATGTATTATCCACACTTTACTAATTGTCTTATGTTAACAAAGTTAAGAACTTTGAAATGTTGGACTTCTGTGCATCCGTTGCATCTTTGTTTGTCAACACACTGTAACTCCTAATTCTGTTTACCAATTCATTTGAAATTTGACATGTTCATATACTTTGGTAAGTTGTTGGTGACGTTTGTTTTTTTTAATTTGTGAATTACTGAACTTCCTTACTGTTAATTTTTTAATAAGATCCTATCAGTTTGTGAACACTATAATTCCTTCAACTTTTAATCGTTTCAATCATTTTCACGGATTCCCCAGGAATTTGAGTATTGCTTATCTACTGTGGTAATCAATTTCTGCATTACTGGTAAAATCGGACCGCGGTAAGCATCATTTCAGTGGAAGTGGGCCACATCGGTACAAGCAACGGGCTAAACATGACTTGATTGCGGTCATATTATCATCAAAGATGCATCAAGTGACTGTATGTACTAATAAATAAATGAATAAATAAGATAAATACTAGTCTAGGTAGATACAACATCTGTACACACAACACTTGAGTATGTTCAGATTTACTGAAGATTGGAGTTGTTTCTAGTTTCTATGTGACATATTGGCAACACAAGAATTTTTATGGGCTTAAGTTTTTCATTTTTTTTTCTATTAAGTTATGTGGATCTTACTGAAGAACAAATACATATGAAGGTAAGTGGAACACAAATGAACACAAATAAAAAAGTCGGAATATATAAGTCAATGAAAGTATAAAAGGGATAGAGGGTGTATGTGTGTGTGTGTGTGTGTGTGTGTGTGTGTGTGTGTGTGTGTGAACTGGTATATTTTACCCATGTGTGAATTTTTTCTGCCTCTGATGTGTACTTTGAAGATTAAGAGGATTTAAAATTTGTTTGTAGAGTAGAAATGCGAATTCTAGCTCAGCTAAAATTCATTTCTAGCTCACCAAAAAATTAGGCTTGAAAGCAATCGGAATTTAGCTTGAAAAATAAAATAAATTAAACTTGAAGTGGGCTAGAACAGATGTTCTCAGACACCTTTTTTCCATACAACTTTCCAGTTGGAAATTGTAAAGATCGCCTCCCTCAAATATTTTGCAAAAATTAATTTTTTTCCCATTATCATCTTTTTGGTCAGTGTTAATCCAATGGGAATCTTTGTGAGAATTGTAGAAGGATGGGTTTGTTAACCCTTTACCTAACATGAAAAGCAGACGACACTTTCAAAAAAAATTCTTGAATAACTAAATTTTTTCATGTTTTGTCTCAAAAACATAGGTTATGACCCCTCGTTGGAACGAGCTCGACGAGCTCGTTCCAACGAGGGGTCATAACCTATGTTTTTGAGACAAAAAATGAAAATATTTTGAAAATTAATTGGCGATTTTTGGGAATAGCGCTGGCCGGTTTTGGCCGTTACGTTGGGTAAAGGGTTAACACAATAATCAATGGCCCAGACTTAGCTGGTGCTAACTCAAAAATATCCAGGGCCAAACACAAATTTTGCCCCCCTAATCCCCAAAATTTGCATGTAAAACCGAAAATTTCATCATTTAGCAGGCACTGTAGAAGGAATGATATTTGGCGGCAATTTTGGTGCTACCTGGACACTCTGCATGCGCAGATGTCAAATGTATGGAGGACCACATAGGACATGAAATTTTCAGTTTTACATGCAAATTTTGGGGACGGGGGAAAAATTTGTGTTTGGCCCTGGATATTTTTGAGTTAGCACCAGCTAAATCTGGGCCATTGGTAAGTATCAAAATATACAAATTACTATGAATTTATAATTTTCCTCCTTTCATTTTACTCCATTTTGGCTCAAACATCTCTTAGATTTCCAATTGTCATCATTTTGCTCAGTGTTTATTCAATGGGGAAGTTTTGAAGAATTAAGGAGAAGGTAAATGGGCTAGGAAAGATGTTCTTGGAGACCTTTTTTCCATACAAATTTCCCAACGGAATTTGTAAAGTGCCCTGACCGTGGCATCCATCAGATTTGTAATTTGCCAATTTTTGCCCCATTTTATTTGAATGGCAGCATTTTCGAAAAAATTGTGAGAAACAGTGAGTTTTTCTTCTCCTCCTTCGTGACTTTCAGAAATCTCTGAGACATCATGAGACTGGGAGGAATAATAGCATCGCCATTGCCACACAATGAAAATTAATGCGATTTTCAAGATAGTGAAAAAGAGAAAAAAATTACCTGTTTTCTCTCAAATATTTGAATAGAAATGAATAGAAAAGAGAAAAAGAATAAATAAAATAAATAAATTAAAAAAACATTTAAAATATAGATCATGTCATTTTTAAAGATCAAAGATCCCAAGTTGAGAAACGAGACGGTTCATCGATTTCTAGAATTGAAGAGGAATATTCAAGAGAGCAATATGGCAAAATGAATGGCAATATTGAAATGAAACGAGAGAGGACTAAGTTGTTTAAATCCACGATGGACACTCTGGAGCGAGCGAAGAGAGATCATCATCGAATTGAGACCCATGTATTATTGGTACCTTCTGATAGTGATAATTTTAAGAGTTTGTCATGGACTAGCCAGTCTAATGTTGAGTGACTGTTGTTATCAAGCCTCCATGAGGAATGCCATCACATTGTTTTCTGAAAGAAAAGGTAGTTCAATAGTCTCATAGGTCACAAAGTTATAATTAACTCTAGGATGAAGGACATCACCTGTGCATTGCCTATTTCAGAATATGCAAATCATGTGTTGTGTGGAATGTTCGAGTCAGTACTGCAGAGTTTAGATGACATCCATCACAATGCTGCCCTCAATATATCAAGCACTGCTAGGTCCATCTTTAACTGGTAGAGTGCTGGAAGCCCTATTTTGGGCTTTACTAAAAGTGACAGGCAATAACTGTCTGTAGCTACATTCTGCCTGAGGAAGCCTTTATTGTCCCTGATAAGAATCATATTTTTTATACAATACCTTGCTCTCTGACATTTAATTGGATAGTGCCTATAAGGCACTATCCAATTAAATGTAATAGAGCAGTATATGATGAGCTTTGATTTGTTGTAAAAAAAAACTCAGCACTTTACCAGTTAATGAACGTTTCCCTCAAACATGGGATGCAATCACCAGTATACACCATTCTGTTGTGATATCAGTACAGATTTTTAGTTGAAAAAATATTGACAGGAGACAGTTCATCAATTGAGTCAGTCATTCTGATGGCCTTGACTCTGCAATATGGATCCCAAACTAATTTTGTCATGTTGTATCAGTTCACCTAAGTCTTGATTTTCACGATATAGCCCAGGACACTGGACATACTGGAGCCTAAATTAAGAGACACCATTCTGTTTATGAAGTCCTAGTACTTCAAATAAAATTATTTGGTCTTTCCTTGCTTTGTGGAGTTGCAATCTGAGTTCATTTTATATGAAAGGTTTGGTGTAAATATAGTAAAAAGCACCTCTGAATCAAGGATAGATAATGAACATGTTGGGGAGCATTCCTCTTGGAAAGAATAAATAAATTAAAAAACCTTAAAATATCGATCATGTCATATTTGAAGATCAAAGATCCCAAGTTGAGAGATGAGATGGTTCGTCATTTCATGAATTGAAGAGGAATATTCAAGAGAGCAATATGGCAAAATGAATGGGTGATTTCGAAATGAAACGAGAGAGGACTAAGTTGTTTAAACCCATGATGGAGACTCTGGAATGAGTGAAGAGAGATCGTTGTTGAATTGAGACCCATAAGAGAGGGTTCGCTGATGGGTTCTCTGAGAAAAAAATTAATAAATAAAATAAATATATAAAAAAAAATATTGTGAATGCGATTTTTAAAGACCAGTGATGTGAAGGAGAAAGCAGAGAATTTGAAAAGAGATCTTCTGTGTTGAGAAGTTTCTCAGATATATCTTCTACAGGGCCTTTGCCCATCTTGCCGATATAGACATTCCTAGAGCCAAGAGGGAAAGATGTCCGGGTTGCATGTTGGAGGGGTTAATCGAAGTGCACACCTATTACACTGCAGAACACAAAGACACCATAGATCTGTGTTTTGCGTGGGTGTTGGAAAAGCTTGACAAGGACAAGGTGATAGATTGGTGGAAGAAAATGATCGAGTGTCAAGTGCAACAGAGGCCTTTGGATTTGAAATTGAGCATTTTCGGAAAATGCCAAGAGATCTCACGAAGTACAATTGAGGAAGTATTTGGCATTTATGACTGGATAGAGAATATCCGACTCAGATCTTGTGAAGGAAAAAATGAAAATAATTATTAAATAGGAAAACATAAAAACTGTATATATTAATTTTTTAGCCCGACTGTTTATTAGCCCGACTGTTTACAGTGAGGGCTATAGTCATGACTTTTGTCCATCCGTCTGTTAACATTTAGAGTTCTGGTTAAAGTTTATTGTTAAAGTTTTTTACTGAAGGTTCAAGTGTTTTTTAGCCCAACTGTTTACAGTGAGGGCTATAGTAATGACTTTTGTCTGTCTGTCCGTCCGTCCCTCCATCTGTCCGTCTGTTGACGTTTAGAGTTTTGGTTAAAGTTTGTGGTTAAAGTTTTTTACTGAAGGTTCAAGTGTTTTGTTTTTTTCTTCTTCTCCTGTTTAGTTGACATTTGGAGTTTTGGTTAAAGTTTGTGGTTAAAGTTTTTTTTATTCAACCTTCAAGTACAGGCTATACCCGGTAGTTTTTGTCTGATCATCACAAAATTTCATATGCAGGTTTTAGGTCATGTCTGCATGAGAACGTCCCCTTTTGGTCGTCATCGATCAACCGGTATGGCTGCCCGAGCCTAAAACCCGAAAACCATTAGCACAGTCTATAGGTTGTATTTATGAAGGGATTTCATTGCAACTTCATAGAATGCTTCTGTATAATGCCTAGATTAAAACGTCCCCGTTTGGGCATGATCTGTCAACCGTGATGGCTGCCGAAGCCCGAAACCCAAAAACTTTTAGCACAGTCTGAAGGTCATGTTTAATATGGACGGATTTCATTGTAACTTGATACAATGACTCCGTATGATGTCTACATGAGAATTTCCCCATTTGGGCGTGATCTATCAACCGTCACGCCTGCCCGAGCCCAAAACCCGAAAACCTTTAGCACAGTCTACAGGTCATATTTATGGAGGGATTTCATTGTAACTTGATAGGTTGACTTCATATAATGTCTACATGAGAAAGTCCACTTTTGGTTGTGATTGGTCAACTGTGATGGCTACAGGTGCCCGAAGCCCAAAAATTTTGAGCACAGTCTACAGGTCATATTTATGAAGAGATTTCATTGTAACTTCGTAGGATCACTCCAGATGATGTCCAGATGAGAATGTCCCCTTTTGGTTGCGATCATTCAACCATGATGTCTGCCCGAGCCCAAAGCCCAAAAACCTTTAGCACAGTCTTCAGGTCATATTTATGAAGGGATTTCATTGTAACCTGATAGGTTGACTTCATATAATGTCTAGATGAGAACGTCCCCTTTTGGGCAGCTGTGATGGCAACAGGGCCCCGAAGCCCAAAAACCTTTAGCACAGTCTACAGGTCATATTTATGGAGGGATTTCATTGTAACTTGATAGGTTGACTTCATATAGTGTCTAGATGAGAACGTCCCCTTTTGGGCAACTGTGACGGCAACAGAGGCCCGAAGCCCGAAAACCTTTAGAATATTCCACAGGCCATAATTATGAACAGATTTCATGGTAGGATGACTCCAAGTTTGAGTTAAAAATCCAGACAAACACCACCACCCCCTACCCCCACCCCTCCCCCAATTAGGCTTTTTTTTCTTCTTTTCTCCAATATGCATTCTGAAATATTTACAGTCAATACATGCAGAACCTTTTTTTAAACTTACGTACACCCCCCCCACCCCCCACCCCCCACCCCCACCCCACCCCCCACCGAGGGCCAATTAGGCACTTTTTTTTTCTTTCGTCAAAGCTGCTTGTTTACAGTTTTGGTTAAAAACCAAGACAAACACCCCCCCACCCCCCAATTAGGCATTTTTTTTTGTTTCCTCCAATATGCATTTTGAACTATTTACAGTAACTACATGCAGAACCTTTTTTATCCTTTTGTCAAAAATGCTTTTTTACAGTTTTGGTTAAAGTTTGTGGTTAAAAATCCAGACAGAAATTATCCCCCCCCCCCCCCCTAATTAGGCATTTTTTTTCTTTCCTCGAATATGCATTTTGAACTATTTACAGTCACTACATGCAGAACCTTTTTTAAACTCACGTACATACCCCCTCCCCCTCCCTACCAGGGGTCAATTAGCCAACACCGCTCCCCCCCCCTCCCCTAATTAGGCATTTTTTTTTTCATTTGCTCCAATATGCATTTTGAACTATTTACAGTCACTACATGCAGAACCTTTTTTTCTTTTTGTCAAAAATGCTTTTTTACAGTTTTGGTTAAAGTTTGTGGTTAAAAATCCAGACAGAAATTATCACTCCCCCTCCCCCCTCCCCAATTAGGCATTTTTTTTTCTTTCCTCGAATATGCATTTTGAACTATTTACAGTCACTACATGCGGAACCTTTTTTTTAAACTCAGGTGCCCCCCCCCCCCCCCCCCCCCCATTTCTTTCATCAAAAATGCTTTTTTACAGTTTGGGTTAAAGTTTGTGGTTAAAAACCCAGACAAACACCACCACCCACCCCACACCCCCCACCACCATGGTGCCAGTTAGGTATATTTTTTTTTCTCTGCTCAAAATGCATTCTGAAGGATTTAGACTGACCAGATGTGGAAAAAAAAATGAACTCCCCTAACACACCTCCACTCTCCCCCACCCCTCACACCCCACCCCACCTCCTCCTCACCCAGGGCTATTCATGCAATATTTTTATTCCCCCGAAAAAAATTCGGGGGAATCTAGCCGTGACGTCTGTCTGTCTGTCCATCTGTCCATCTGGGCGTAGACGGAATTCGTGTCTGCTCCATAACTTCTTACAGCCTTTAAGGATATTAATGATACTTGGCATTATTATTGCCCACAACCAGAGGGTGTGTCGCGAATAAGGTTGGAATGGCTATCAAGGCTTTTTTCGGGGGAATCAGCCACCCTTTGGTGGCCATCCTCTAGTTTCTTTGGTACAAAATGCATTTTTAGCCTGAATGTTTATAGTCAGGGCTATAGTCATGACTTTCGTCTGTCCATCTGTCGGTCCATCCATCTGTCTGTAAACAATTGGTTTCCGACTGATAACTCCAGTTTGGATTATTTGATTTTCAGTATAGGTTCCACAACTCCCTCCCCCCCCTCCCCCCCCTCCCACACACACACACACACACACACACACACACACACAAATGTGTCACTTAGGCAATTATTCCCAAAATGCATTTTGAAGGACTGGGAGTTATTACATGCAAAAAAGAAAATTGACTCATATAGCCCAACATTGCTTTATGTACTGTATCTTTAATCCTTTACCTAACACAAGTTGAAGCCAACAAGACAAATTATTTTTCTGAAAACCCAGATTTTTTCATTTTTTATTTACTTCTAACCATGGTTTATTGCTCCTTATTGGGACTAGGTCAACAAGTTTGTTCCATTAATAGGTCATGAGGTATGTTTTGAAGTAGAGAAATGAAAAAATAAAATTTGAATAGCAAATTTTGTATATCACGGGTGCAGATATGGCAGATTCGTTAGGTAAACAAAAAATAAAAAATGGCTCCGACTATTTTGCATCTAAGCATTGCCATTGCTGCATCGGCATAATTTTAACCCCTTTTAAACATGTTTACAGACTTACTTTCTTTGTATTTGAAATTAGACTTTTCCACAAACTTTCTTACTCTAATTCTTGCAGGGTCAATACAACTTAATGATTCCATTTACATCAATGATTTCTTTTATCAGTTTTAGGCAATATTTAACCCTTTTTTGCCAGTCAATTTTACTAAGTATTCCCAGCTTAAAGTTTCAGATTAAAGTTCTGCTTTTCAAGGTTCTACCTTTCATTCTCCAAACACTCTGTTACAACGTCATTTCTTTTTTTCATTTCGGGCAAGGTCAACTGAAGCTGTACACAGTGGTTTAAAATAATATTGGCATTAATTTAACCCTTTTCACAATGCTCTTTTTGGGAGTGGGGGGGGGGGGGGGCGGCAATTAGGCACTTTTTTTTTCTTTCATCAAAAATGCTTTTTTTACAGTTTTGGTTAAAGTTTGTGGTTAAAAACCCAGACAAACACCACCACCACTACCCCTCACCCCACTCCCCCCCCCCCCTCCCTAATTAAGCTTTTTTAGCTCATCTTGACAAAGGCATGCTGAGCTAATCTCATCGCTCTCTGTCCGTCGTATGTCGTCCATCAACACCATGTTTTGGTCTTCTCCTCCAAAGCCACTGGGCCAATTCAAGTGAAAGTTTGTGTGAGTGATGGTCCCAAAGGGGCATTTCATTTTTGTTCAACTCAACATGCCCAGCCCCATAGGGAGGGAGTGGGGGAAAATGCTCCAAAATATTTTTAAAATCTTCTTCTCAAGAACCAGTGTGTACAATGACTTGATATTTGCTATGGAGCTTCCAAATGATGTGTGGAATCAAGTTTGTTCAAACGAAGTTCGTGAAGTAATATTTGGCTTTGTAATAGGAGGGGTAAGATTTTTGTTCCCACCCAAAATATCTATTTTCTGAACCGATGGTCCGGTTTAAACCAAATTTGGTTTGTGGTATTATTGGGTTATAAGTACTTGGCCCATGCAAAAAAAAAAAATTTAGCATCCCCATGGGAACCCTGGGAGCTAAAAATAGAAATATTTTCAAATGCCCATATTTCCCAAACCACACGGAACAGAGAGCTGTTATTTGGTATGACGTATCCTTAGGACCAGTAGAATTGAAGGGTTAAAAAAAATTGCCATCGGTTATGTTAGGGTGTTCTGTAATGGGCATCGAAAAAATGCTGAGTCTGCATATTTGCAAACATTTAAAAAAAAATTTTCTCCAGAACCAATCATCAGAATCTTTTGATATTTGGTATACAGCATTCATAGGGGGGTCAGATAAAAGTTTGTTGAAATAAAGCTCATTGGTTCATATTTGGGCTCTCTACAGGAGCCCGAAGTTTTAACATAGGGTAATATGGGGAATATTCTTTAAAAATCTTCTTCTTCAGAACCACCAGTCAGAATCTTTTAATGTTTGGTATACATCATTCTTATGAGGGTCAGATTCAAGATTGTTCAAACCAAGTCCCTAGGTTAATATTTGGACTTCCTATGGAAGACCAAATTTTATCTTTGTTCAATATGGAGGGTAATTTAAAAAAATCTTCTTCTTCAGATCCACCAGTC
>CM062288.1:70738142-70906398 GCA_031216915.1 Pictodentalium vernedei | reverse complement strand
AAACATTGCTTGTGTTTCTGTCGATATGTACAAAATTTGAAAGTTATAACTTGGGTGATAACTCCACTCTGCGGGTGATTGGTCACAATCCACTCTCCACATACTGTATGTGTTTGACACAAAAAAACGAGAAAATAATGAACTTGGAATGGCAATACTTGTGAATAGCACCAGCAGCTCTTGACCGTTGTATTTGGTAAAGGGTTAAAAAGTGTTAGAAAATAATTTCTTCATTGAAAGAGTATTTTAGAACACAAATTTGGGGGGTGGGGTACAGTGGAAAAAATAACGCAATAAAGTTGCAAATGTGAGTGAATGGCATTTATGCACAGTCTAGTACTAATAAAGTAGTCTAGTACTAAATTTCCCCTCTTATTTGATGCACGACCCCCTGTTTTGGGGTCGGAAAAATTTCTCTGAAGGGTTATACTTGAGAAAGATATTTGAATCCCAAAATTAAAGAGATGCGATCAAATTTTGTTCAGATCAAGCGATGTTGTCACGGTTCCCATGTTACAGCACAAAACTACAGTAACAGCTGTGAAATATTGTTCTCTCCTTGAATCAAGTCCCCCACCCACCTGCCCATACTGAAGCCTCAGTTGATGAGAAACAATTGGAAAGACTGTACAGTATGTTTTGGAAACTAAAGTCAATCTCATACACTCTCAGTTTCCTATGATTTGCTGAGGTACTGCAGAACTCAGGGTCCATTGAGTTTTTTTTCCCTTTGACAATCTTGTCCTAGCTCTTCTAATAAAACTTTCCATTGTATGTCAGTTTTTATTTCTGTGTAGACTTTCAAAACACTAAAACAAAAACAAATTTTTTAAGCAAATATCTCATTCATCCTCCTTGGAGACATATTCTCCACAATTTCACACTTTTTATCACAATGGGTGTTTGTGGGGATTAAATCTAAGGTTGTGAAAGTGCCCTAATGGATACTTGCTGCTCAAGCACAGCACCACAGAATCAATATTGGATGTTTTTAGGCATTTTAACAGTGCTAAGAGATACCACATGAGAAGTACTGGTCATACTGTTGAAAAAGCAGTGTCTTATGTTTTTGTCAGTACCATACCAATGACTCTCGGTGCCTTAACTGGGAAAACTGGCTTCTTTAGCTCATCTTGACAAAGTCAAGCTGAGCTAATCTCATCGCTCTCCGTCCGTCATCCGTCAACACCATGTTTTGGTCTTCTCCTCCAAAGCCACCGGGCCAATTCAAGAGAAAGTTTTGGTGAGTGATGGTCCCAAAGGGGCATTTCATTTTTGTTCAACTCATACACTCTCAGTTTCCCATAGGGAGGGAGTGGGGGAAAATGCTCCAAAATATTTATAAAATCTTCTCAAGAACCAGTGTGTTTTGGCCCCGCCCAAATAAAAGTTTGTTGAAATAAAGCTCATTGGTTCATATATGGGCTCTCTACATGAGCCCAAAGCTTTAACATAGGGTAATATGGGGAATATTCTTTAAAAATCTCCTTCTTCAGAACCACCAGTCAGAATCTTTTAATGTTTAGTATACATCATTGTTACGAGGGTCAGATTCAAACCATTTCCCTAGGTTAATATTTGGGCTTCCTATGGAAGCCCAAATTTTATCTTTGTTCAATATGGAGGGTAATTTAAAAAAATCTTCTTCTTCAGATCCACCGGTCAGAATGCTTTGATATTTGGTATGCAGCATCTCTAAGGGGGTCAGATTCAAGATTGTTCAAATCAGATCCCTAGGTATATATTTGGGCTCACTATGATAGCCCAAATTTTTACTTAACGCAATATGAGTAAGTTTCTTTAAAAATCTTCTTCTTCAGATCCACCAGTCAGAATGCTTTTACATGTATATTTGGTAAACAACATCTCTAGGGGGGAGGGGGGGGGGGGGGGGTCAGATTCCAAGTTGTTCAATTCGAGTACCTAGGTTAATATTTGGGCTCCATATGGGAACATGAAATTTAACTTGGTAAAATATGAGGGAGTTTCTTCAAAAATCTTCTTCTTGAGATCCACTCGTCAGAATGCTTTCACATTTGGTATACAACATCTCTAGGGGGTCAGATTCAAGTTTGTTCAAATCGGATCCATAGGTTAATATTTGGGCTCGCTATGGTAGCCCAAATTTGAACTTAGTGCAATTCGAAGAAATTTCTTTACAATTTCTCTTCTTCAGATCCAACAGTCAGAATGCTTTCATATTCGGTACACAACATCTCTAGGGAAGTCAGATTCCACTGTGGTCAAATCAAGAGCCTGGGTCAATATTTGGGCTCTCTATGGGAGCCGGAATTGGCCATTTTGCTGAAGAATTAAAATATTTGTATTCAGTACCCTCTAGAGGTGTGTAACTAAGGGGGGGGGGGGGGGGGGTGTCACATTCATTGAGGGCTATTTTTTTAAAAATGTTACCACATCAGTGTAAATTTCCCATTTGTGATAGCTTTTTCGCAAGATGTTTGTTTTGTGTCAACATCAATTAATTTATGAATTATATCATAGTTTGTTATGAAAAGGGTGGGGGGGGGGGGGGGTGGTCACATTCATTGACGCCTATTTTTTACCACATCAGGGTGTGGAAGAAAATTTGACATCAGTTGTTAGGATAAATGGCAGTGTCTGTATTGCTGAATAATGTAGCTGCAACCCCAATTTTAGAAACAAAATTGACGTTCACGTTTGTTTCGTGAGGTGGGAATGGGGGTGGGAAAGGGAGTGGGACACATTTTCTCTAATCTATTGGAGCAATGGACGCAAAATCAGTTTATTTAAGGACGTGTGAAAGGCATCAATAATTAGGCCACATTGAAACTCTTTTTTCAAATTTATTTCTTCCCCTTCACCTTGTGTGAGGACAATAATAATCTATGTGAATATCATTGAATTATGATCAACCACGAAACGAACGTCAACTTAACAACTCTATTTATAGAAATGATCCGCATCGCCGATGTGAGGTCGTTTTTCGTGGCTAACAGAACGGTGAGTAACTATTGAAACAAAAAGCTTGAGAGGACCTTTTTCTAAATAACTAATTTGAACAAAATGACTGCGTCGACTCAATAATTCTGCGATCATATATCCGACGGAACATTTTGGAACTTGATCGAGATAATTATCCTGGAAACCCATACAATAAAAAAAGAATCAAATCGGTTAACAGTTGTTCAAGTTATGGCGCTTTGAATAGTATCATTAGTATCAAGCACAACATTTGAATAATTCTTCAGCCGTGCATCGGACCGAGCCCGTTTTCGAACTCGACCAAGACATTGGTCCTTGAAACCCACGTGCCAAATATCTGTCAATACGGTTGACGTTTGTTGAAGTATCGCGCTATCAAGCTCAAAATTAGTAGATTTTAACAAAGGGTCATAACTCTTGCGAAAAAGCGTGGACACGCCCTATTTTGCGTCATCGGGTGTTGCACATGAATATCAAGCCACAAATCAAATATCAAAATCCGTCCAGTTTTTTAGCAAAAAGGGCCACCTGCCCGGCGACCGGCCCTCGCCATACCAATAGTGAAGGTTTTTTTGTTGAAACATTCGACTGAAAATAGGAAACTAAATGAATAGAATTAAATGAGTATGTCTAATGATATCACACAAAATGAAGAGAAATAGCCGGTTTTTGCTTTTTAAAACTGGCACACAAAATTGCTTATCAAATAATATTACTGTCTTACTTTTGTTAACGATTCCTATTTTCCTACCGCCCCAAGAGATTCTTCTTTTAAATATCGAACCCGGACCAGAAGAAACGGATAAATTACCAAATAACGGCGACGTTATTTCGTAAATCCTCGACGGAACACAGGCGACGTTTTTTTCTCTCGAGTGGTGTCATTAAATTGAGATAGGTCGGATATCACACATAAATCTGCTATTACGCACCCCTCCCCCTTATACATCCTGCAAGTATAAATATCTCGATATTAAAATGTCTTGCCTGATGTTCCCTCTATGGGTTAACTTGGAGAGGGGGGGGGGGGGGGAGCATATGGCTGATTTTTAGCTCACCGAAGGGAACTTAACTTAGCACTTGCCGTCCGTCGTGAACTTTACATTATTACTTCTCCTCCCAAACTACTGGACCAACTTGAACCAAATGTGGTGTGCATGTTCCTTATCATATGTCAATTCAAGTTTGTACAAATAACCTTGCCGCGCCGATCTACACTGGGCATTACTCTGCTAGCACCCATACATTGTTTAAAAAAATTAAAAAAATCTACTTCTCCAGAACCATCATTGAGCTCCCTCTAGGAGCCCGAATTTTAACTTGGTGAAATATGAGGAAATTTCTTTAAAAATCTTGCATATTTGGTATGAATGCTTTCATATTTGGTGTACAACATTTCTAAGGGGGGGGGGGGGGGGGGGGGGGTCAGATTCAAGTTTGTACAAATCGGGTCCCTCAGTTAGTATTTGGGCTCTCTATTGGAGTCCAAAGTTTAACTTTGTGCAATTTGAGGAAATTTCTTTAAAAATCTTCTTCTTCAGATTCAGATCCACGAGTCAGAATCCTTTCATGTTTAGTATACAACATCTATAGGGGGGTCAGATTCAAGTTTGTTCAAATCGAGTCCCTGGGTTTATATTTGGGCTGCCTATGGCAGCCTGAATTTTAACTTAGTGCAATATGAGGGAATTTCTTCAAAAATCTTTTTCTTCAGATTCACCAGTAAGAACCCATTCATATTTGGTATGCAGCATCTTGCGGTGGGTCAGTTTCAGTTTTGTTCAAATTGGTTACCTGGGTAAATATTTTGGCTCCCTGTTTGAGCCCAAAGTTTAACTTAATGCAATGTGAGGACATTTCTTTTAAAACCCCTTTCTTCAGATCCACCGGCCAGAATTCTTTCGTATTTGGTATATAACATCTCATGGGGGATCAGGTTCAAGTTTGTTTAATTTGAGTCCCTGGCTTATTATTTGGGCTCTCTATGGGCGGGGTGGGGGTGGCATGGGGAGCATGTTAGGTTTGTTCAAATCGATTCCTTAGTGTTTTTCCATAAAATTTGCCTTTGGTGACTTCATTCCTTTGTAGAGTTGATGAACCATGTATAACTGAATGTGACCCCAAATACTTCTTTGAACCACTTTGGCTGGTGAGCGATTACAGCCCCATGAGGCCCCTTATTTAGTCAAGTTGTGACGAAGTCAAAGCTTGACTTATAGTTTGGTGAATGGCGGGCTGGTGTAAACAGTTGGTTTCCGGATGATAACTTGCTAATGGTTCGACTCACGTCATAAACCTCCATAGGTAGGTTGGCATCGGTGAGTGGAAGAACCCTATTTATTTTGGACTTGCTTGGTCAAAGGTCAATGTCACAGTGACCATGAACATAGTAAATTGTAAACAATTGGTTTCCGGATGATAACTTGTCTATAGTTAAACCTACATTCATGAAACTTCGTACGTAGGTAATGGTTGGCGTTCATGAGAGGAAAAACCCTATTATTTTGGATTCACTAGGTCAAAGGTCAAGGTCACAGACTCACAGTGACCCTGAATATAGTAAATCAAAACAATTGGTTTCCGGATGATAACTTGATAATGGTTCGACCCACGTTCATAACACTTCATAGGTAGGATAGCATCAGTGAGATAAAAAACCCTATTTATTTTGGACTTGCTAGGTGAAAGGGCAAGCTCACAGTGACCTTCAACATAGTAAATTGTGAACAATTGGTTTCCGGATGCTAACTTGACGACGGTTGAAGCCACATTCATGAAACTTCATAGGTAGGTTGGCCTAGGTGAGTGGAAGACACATATTTATCTTGGCCTCGCTAGGTAAAAGGGCAAGGTCACAGTGACCTTGAACATGATAATTTGACAATGGTTCCACCCACGTTCAGGAAACTTCATAGGTAGGTTGGCATTATTGCAAGAAAGAGCCCTATTTATTTTGGAATCAGTAGGTCAAAGGTCAAGGTCACAGTGACCCTTCACATAGTAAATTGTAAACAATTAGTTTCCGGATGATAAGATGATAATGATTAAACCCACTTTTGTACTGTCACAACTCGACATTGGATTGTTGATCCTATCGGAATTATTTTTGTTTTGTGGGGGGGGGGGGGGGGAGGGTGCCCCCAGAACGCCCCCATGGCTGTGCCACCGTGCCCCCACTTGAGCAATCGTGATTAAGTGCCTTGCCCAATGACACAACGCAGTTACCCCTGCTGGGGATCGAACCGTGGATCTCTCGGTTTGATGTTAGTAGTAGATCATGTACCCGATCGACCACATTTGCCGGATCTCATGTGACGTCATAGGCACATGGCACAGTTACTTCATTTTTGGTTGTCATGGTAGCGTGCGTGAGCGCCATCTTGTGACAACATCCCCATAGTGATACGTGGTCCTAGTGTGCATGCGCAGGGCGTTTTGTTGAGGTGAGACGAGTGTACGTCGTCCATTTTGTATATCTGAGGCCGCCATCTTGGTTTCTATGGTAGCACATGGTTGCTATGTGACCCAAAACCTTCTAGTAGGAAAGGGGTGGGTTCGGAGGGTGTGTTCGATTGAATGGGAGTATTTTTAATTACAGCAAACAACCCGACAATCCTCTTAATAATCCAAAACTACCGAGACGGACTTAGAAAACCCCCACCTACGGTTAATAATAGTAGCACGTAGTGCTAAATGAATGATGAGAGGTCTCATGTGGATAAATTGAAATGAACTAGAATACATCGAATTACCACAAACATCCAGCCAATCTCTCTAAACCATCAAAACAACTTTATTTGGCACGGATTCCTCAATACTGGGCTTAAAAGAGTAGCATACAGTGCTTTAACGTGCGTTTCCAGGCATGAGTGATTGTATTTGTTCGAATACTTTGTAAAATTACCCAAATAAATTCAACAGTTCTTTTACTAGTGCGGATTTCCCACTAAATATTCGGTTTCTATCTGTTGTCCCCTAGAATTCTTATTTTTGCCCAACAATAGACACATTCCTTTGTTTTAGATTAACTTTATTGTTTCGGATGTGCACCATAGTCTCGGTATTTTATCTATCCCGATATTTTCTGTGGTTTATCCTATTTCCTGGCCTGTTTTGCCTTTTACTGGTCCCATTTCTGCCTATCCCAGCAGACTATTTTGTCTTGGCCGTCTCTGTTTTTGCCATTCCTGTGTATAACGAAGTCCTCTGTGATCCTCAAACCCAAAATACAATCAAGCAGGCTTAGGTATTATTCGAACGACTCGAATCTTATCGAGCAAATAAGCTTTTGAGCAGTTACTGAAAAAGTCACTACTCGAACGACTCAAATCCCATTGAGCAGATGAGTATCGAAAGAGCGATTTCTTTCACGGCTCTTAATGCTCATCGGGGTATAGGAGGATACCTATGACATGATGATGCAGTACTGTATATACCTGATGATAATTTAGCTCCTAGCATCTGCCCAGTTCTAGACCTCTCCATGATCTTCATATCTCCAACACCACTTTTTTTTGATTTTCCCAATATTGCCATCGTCTGTCCAATAATTAGATTTTACAGTAGTCACCAAATCCGCAGCCTCCTTCCACTCTTGCGGCCTTGTACCATTACTAGCACTAGTACAGGCTTGCTAGCCCTCTCAGATTGCTCGAACGACCAGAATCCCATCGAACAAATGAGCCATAGAGTAATTGCCTGAACGAGTGACTCCACGTACGACTATTTTGCTGGTCTTGGTACTGAAGGATGGGAAGGATCTTGGGAAATAACAACGTGATATAATAACCTTAGTTATTGAAATTGACGTACAATCCCGCTTGTAATATAGCCTTGGTTTTTGAAAGTGTTGTTAAACCCTAATGAACCTATTTGCCATTGAATAATGATCTTTTGTCAGTTTAAAAAATGAAGGTTTGTTTTACTATAGCTTGTCTGAAGTTTGATCCTTCCGCACGCTTTCAAAATTTCTCGATTGCCATATTTATCGCCACATTAACATATGGACATACGTGTGTGGTTCTGTGTTTATTGCATGTCGCTGTACAACACGTTTTGGCAAATTGTTATATTTCACATAACTGCTGCTATTTCTGCGATATATACCATCTCTTTCCTGAAAAATCTTGCTTGGGGCCTGCAATATTTACCGATATTAACAATATTGGGTGTGCACCATTACGTGTCACGTATTTTCATATTAATGATAAGTATTGTCGTCACCAAAAACACAAGAATAGGTGACACACAAGTATGCCCCAATATTTCCCTAAACTAATAAATTAAACTTGATGGTGTCACTTGTGTGCAAAGCACACTATAGTGTATCCCCGCATTTGCATCCTTGACTTTGTATGAATGCTTGTTACAAAGATGAAATGTATTATATGACACACTAAAATCATATTGAGTGGCACAGGTGGCACAGGTGGCACAGCTTCGTGCACACCTACAGACTCCACTGCAACATTTGAGCATGGCTTCAGCGTTTCGAATTACATACATGTACCCTGGGAGCCTTTCGCCTGAAACGGTCTAAGAAAACATGAAAGTGGCTACGGTGGCACAGCCACGTGGCACCACAAAAATCCAAAACCTTCGTGCACATCTAGACCCTACTGCAACATTTGAGCATAGTTTTAGCATTTCAAATTACATACTCTAGGGAGCTTTTTGCCGGAAACGGTCTAAGAAAACATGAAAGCAAAACGGTGGCACCGCCACGTGGCACCTGAAAAATCTGAAACCTTTGTACGCATCTACAGACCCTACTGCAACATTTGAGCATGCATTTAGCATTTCGAATTACATACCCTAGGAGCCTTTCGCCGTAAACGGTCTAAGAAAACACAACAGTGGCAACGGTGACGCAGCCACGTAGCACCCAAAAAATCCGAAACCTTCCTGCGCATTTACAGACTCTACCGCAACATCTCAGCATGGTTTTAGCATTTAGAATTGCATACTCTAGGAGCCTTTCGCCGGAAACGGTCTAAGAAAACACGAAAGTGGCAATGGTGGCACAGCCACGTGGCACCTAAAAAATCCGAAACCTTCCAGTGCATCTACAGACCCCATTGCAACATTTAAGCATGGTTTCAGCGTTTCGAATTACATACCCTAGGAGACTTTTGCTGGAAATGGTCTAAGAAAACGCGAAAGTGGCAATGGTACAGCCGCTTGGCAGCTGAAAAATCCAAAACCTTTGTGCACATCTACAGACCCCACTGCAACATTTGAGCATGGTTTTAGCGTTTCGAATTACATAACCTAGGAGCCTTTCACTGGAAAGGGTCTAAGAAAACACGAAAGTGGCAAAGGTGGCACAGCCACATGGCACCTGAAAAATCCGAAACCTTCGTGCACATCTACAGACCCCACTGCAACATTTGAGCATGGTTTTAGCATTTCGAATTACATACCCTAGGAGCCTTTCGCTGGAAACGGTCTAAGAAAACACAAAAGTGGCAACGGTGGCACAGCCTGTGGCACCCAAAAAATCCGAAACCTTCGTACGCATCTATAGACCATACTGCAACATCTGAGAATAGTGTTAGCTTTCGAATTACATACCCTACGAGACTTTCGGCGGAAACGGTCTAAGAAAACACAAAAGTGGCTAAAGTGGCACAGCCACGTGGCACCCGAAAAATCCGAAACCTTTGTGCACATCTATAGTCCCTACTGCAACATATGAGCATGGTTTTAGCATTTCGAATTACTTTCCCTACGAGCCTTTCGCCGGAAAAAATCTACGAAAAACATGAAAGTGGCTACGGTGGCACAGCCACGTGGCACCCGAAAAATCCGAAACCTTCGTACGCATCTATAGACCATACTGCAACATCTGAGCACGGATTTAGCATTTCGAATTACATACCCTAGGAGCCTTTCACCGGAAAAGGTCTAAGAAAACACAAAAGTGGCAAGGGTGGCACAGCCACGTGGCACCCAAAAAATCCAAAACCTTCGTACGCATCTATAGACCATACTGCAACATCTGAGAATAGTTTTAGCATTTCGAATTACATACCCTACGAGACTTTCGGCGGAAACGGTCTAAGAAAACATAAAAGTGGCTAAAGTGGCACAGCCACGTAGCACCCGAAAAATCCGAAACCTTTGTGCACATCTATAGTCCCTACTGCAACATGTGAGCATGGTTTGAGCATTTCGAATTACATTCCTTACGAGCCTTTCGCCGGAAAGGATCTAAGAAAACACGAAAGTGGCTACGGTTGCACAGCCACGTGGCACCCGAAAAATCCGAAACCTTTGTGTGCATCTGTAGACCCTACTGCAACATATGAGCATGGTTTTAGCATTTCGAATTACATACCCTACAAGCCTTTCGCCGGAAACGGTCTAAGAAAACACAAAAGTGGCAACGGTGGCACAGCCTGTGGCACCCAAAAAATCCGAAACCTTCGTACGCATCTTTAGACCATACTGCAACATCTGAGCATGGATTTAGCGTTTCGAATTACATATCCTACGAGCCTTTTGCCGGAAACGGTCTAAGAAAACACAAAAGTGGCTACGGTGGCACAGCCACGTGGCACCCGAAAAATCCGAAACCTTTGTGCGCATCTATAGTCCCTACTGCAAGATATGAGCATGGTTTTAGCATTTCGAATTACATTCCCTACGAGCCTTTCGCCGGAAACGATCTAAGAAAACACGAAAGTGGCTACGGTGGCACAGCCACGTGGCACCCGAAAAATCTGAAACCTTCGTGTGCATCTATAGACCCTACTGCAACATATGAGCATGGTTTTAGCATTTCGAATTATATACCCTACGAGCCTTTCTCCGGAAACGGTTCAAGAAAACACGAAAGTGGCTACGGTGGCACAGCCACGTGGCACCCGAAAAATCCGAAACCTTCCTGCGCATCTATAGCCCCTACTGCAACGTCTGAGCATGGATTTAGCGTTTCGAATTACATATCCTACGAGCCTTTTGCCGGAAACGGTCTAAGAAAACACAAAAGTGGCTACGGTGGCACAGCCACGTGGCACCCGAAAAATCCGAAACCTTCCTACATATCTACAGATCATTTAGCAACACCCTAGTGTAATTTTAGAACTCCGAATTACATAGGTTGGGACTATTCAGCAAAAAAGTGAAAAAATAACGCATTTTTTAAGTGCCTCCACAGAAGCCACCTGGTGGCACAAAAATTTAAAAGTTGTATTTTTGGGTTGCACAGACCCTATCGAACAACTGTAGAAAGTTACAGCGTTTCGAATTACAAAACCGGACGTACGGAAGTACGGACGTACGGCCGTACGGACGTACGGCCGTACGGACGGAGATCATGACAAGATCCCCGCATTTTTTAAAATGCGGGGATAACAATGAACAAGTATTGCACACTTACAATGTATTACACTAAAATGTATTTACAATATACACCCCATATAAATACAAACATTAAATTGAATTTCCACACAATGCTTTACTCTTTCAAACTCTTCTAGCATGATGTAGTCAACCCCACAAACACCTGAAAGTGGCAGAGATAATTTAATCCCTCAGCCCCGTAGGGTTGATGGATTAAACTATCACTAAACCACAACACTGCAGCAAGATAATCTTGCTAGCAAAACAACATAGTGATGCATAGCACACTACAAAGGCATAAGTCTTGAAAGGGTAAATCCTAACCACTGTAGGATAAAGGCTTGATTTCACTTTGAGCCAAATGGAAGCTACAAAGTGACAACACAAGGAGGAACTCAAACATGACCAATCCTTCGATCTTGTGTTGTAAGTAACAGTAGACTAGCATGCCAGGCTTTGGCTCCCAAGTCTAATTACCGGAAACAAGTCTACCAAAGTAGAATAGCACTACACAACTTCCCAAGACATGTACATGGAAAGCTTCCACAAATTATATAAAACCCAAGTAATGCTTGTTCTTGTTCTAGCAAATCCACCCCTAAAATATAAAAGCAGCGAAATAGCTATATATAAATATATATAATGCCTACCCTCAGTGTGACGGGTTCCTGTGCCTAAATGACAACTAAGCAGACTGTGGCATTCACATACAGGAGTATCTCAAAACCTACATAATAAAGAAAATCATAGGAGTGATGGATAGAAATAATAGTATAAGAGCTGAAAAGAATTACACCCATATCGTCCGCTAGCCAAATCGTCCGCTACAATTTTACCCAAATCGTCCGCCGCAATTTCACCCAAATCGTCCGCTATGAAAAAATTATTTTACTAATCTTTTATTTTCTTTTTCATTTATTTTTTTATGTATTTTTTATGACTTTTTGTCATTATTACTGCTATTAATTTATATTAATTTATTTGTGTACTTACTTGTTTGAGAATTTAACAAAACACAGTGAATATTTCCTGTATAGTCCAGCGAGAATTGAATAGGAATTAAGTACATATCCCTCAAAAAAATTGAACACCCACACAGTTCAGAGTAATATTCTCTACTGATATAATTTTGAAACATTTTCAAAATCATGTTTGTTTTAGTTGGGAACAACAAACACCTATAAGATTGAGAGTGGCTAATCATGTACGGTAATATCAAAGTCGTTGTGACATCTACTCAATCATTTAATTAATTGCCTGATCATTCCGGCATTGTTTGTTTATCAACTTTGATTACTGATCAAAGTATATTGTTCCAATTCCTTTCATGTAACAAAAGTGTTTTGATGTGAGTAACAGCATTTGGCTATAAATTAACAGCGCGCCAGCGTTAGGCCATAAGCGAAGCGTTAACTGCAAAAGCTCACAGATGTCCGATTACTTCACAAACGTAGATGTAATTGGTATCAGCGAAACATGGTTAAAGCCAAGTAAGACATTTTTGCTAAGTGGATTCAACATCATTAGACGAGACCGTCCCAAACAACGTGGAGACGGAGTCGCTCTCCTCATAAGGCAGGACTTAAAATATAACACGATATCAAGCGATCATCTCAACGCAGAGGTGATTGCCGCTGAGATTGAACTAGATCATAAAAAAGTTGCCGTAATCTCATATTATAATGAACCGAAAAAAAAAAACAGTTGACAAACACTGTATTTTCTCAGGTGATTTCAATGCCAAACATCAGGTTTGCGGATGCAATAAAACGGAGCCCAATGGCGACGCTCTCTTCAATATCATCGAACAATTTGATCTGTTTGTATTAAATAACGACTACGACATTACTCACGTCAGTAACAACACCCTCCACCAATCCGACATCCTTGACCTCATTATAACCAGTAAATCACTAACTAATCAAATGCAAGACATATATGTGGGGGACGATGATTTAGGTAGCGACCACCTGCCTGTTCACGCTACATTACACGGTTGCAGCGGACCCGCTAGATACCCCAAAATGAGGAGGAGGAATCTATCCAAAATTGACTGGGACCTCTTCAGAAAAATAATTCAGGTTAAAATAAACAAAAATGACCCAATGAATACCTGCGAGCTCGAGCAAGCATGTACCAATCTCAGTGAAGTCATTAACAACACTCTTGATGAGATTTGTCCCAAACAGACAGTTAAACCGCGGGCCAACAGAATAACTGAAACCACACTCCAAATAATAAAACAAAAAAGAAAGGCCTTCCGTGCATACAAATCAGAAAAACTTCCAACTAAAAAGGTCGAACTTAATGCCGTGTATAATCGCCTCCACGGCGAAGTTAAAAAAGCAATAGCAAACGACAATCGCGTGAGATTGGAAAAAGCAACGGAAAATCTAAATGGACTCAGGGAGACTAAAAAGTTTTGGGATACTTTTAAAACCCTTACTGGACAAAAACATAAAGACGCCAACAGTAAGGCACTAAAGATCAACGATGGAACTATGGCCCTGGATGACAAGGCGAAGGATAGCGCCTTTGCTGAGCTCCTTAAGAAATATCATCGTCCACATGAGGGCGATAGGTTTGATGACGAGTTCAAAGAAAAAGTAAACAAATTTGTTCAAGACAACAAGACAACGTTTAATGATGCCAACTTCAGCCAAACGCCCGAGGACGGGGATGGCCATGAACTCACGGAACCGATAAGCAAAGAAGTGGCTAACACAATTAAAAAATGTAAGTCTTCTTCTTCCCCAGGAGGGGACGAGGTCTCATACAAAATCCTGAAACAATGTCCCAACACTTTTTTCGGTGGACTCACTAACCTCCTAAACTGCTGTCTCTCTAATGGATACTTCCCAAAATGTTGGAAAGTAGCTACAGGAGTCATGATACCCAAACCCGACAAGGATTTGAGCACCCCAGCTAATTACCGCCCAATCAGCCTACTCAGCTGTATTGGAAAAATGTTCGAACGGATTCTCACGACTAGACTCCGCAGCCATCTCGAATCAATCAGCTTTTTCAATAAGTGGCAAAGGGCATACAGGAGCCAAAGAGAGGGAATCGAGCATGTTTATAGACTGGTAGATTATATGAAAACGGCGTTCAGTCAAAATGAAATAGGAACCGCGCTATTACTCGACGTAGAAAAAGCGTTTGACTCTGTCTGGCACAATGGCATGAGATACAAACTAGCTAAAATGGGGCTACCTACCAAAATTCTAAGGATCATATCATTTTTATCTGATCGAAAAATCAAAGTGAGGGTCAACCGCGAAGTGTCAGCCGAGGTAAAACTCGAAGCGGGCACTCCACAGGGTTCGGTCCTCAGTCCGTTTCTATTTATAATATATGTGAATGACATTGACAAACTAGGAAAGAACCATGTTGAACTATCTCAATTCTCAGACGACAAAGGAATGCGGACGGCCAGTAAGTCTGGAAACATAATACAAAACCGCCTGCAGGATACCATCCGCGACCTGCAAGACTGGTGCGCTCTGTGGCGGATCAAGCTAAATGCCACGAAAACACAAAGAATCACATTCTATACAAAACAAAGGAAAAAGCCTGTCCCTAATATTGAGCTTAAGCTTTACGATCATAAACTTGAAGCTAGTAATGAGGCAAAGTTTCTGGGATTCAACCTGGATAGCAGTCTCAATCTAAACAATCACATAAACTCAGTCACCGTCAAACCCACTAAACGCATCAATTTCCTGAAAATGATTAGAGGTAAAAATTGGGGAGCCAATAAAGAAATTCTTCTCAATCTTTACAAATCATATATACGCCCAGTACTAGAGTATGGGGCCATAATAACAAGTGACCTGAATAAAACCAACATTGAAAAACTACAACGGGTCCAAAATCATGCCTTGCGCGTGGCTCTGCGCAAGCCCACGTGGACATCGATAAAACAACTTCATGAGATAGCAAAAATAGACACTATAGCAATGCGCTTAAAAGATCTTCAAAGCAAAACTCTAAATAGACTTCAAGACAGCGAATTAATAATAGAACTCAATGCGCATCGCGTCCTCAATAGGAAAACTAAATAATCTGGGGCATGTCTATCGAAAGGGTTGAAGATTACATCATTGTGATGGGGTGAGCCAGGCATTCTGTGACCTAAATTTAGAACTGGCTGCGGGTGACACGATACGCACGAAAGCTTGCCTCTGTTATCAGTGGGGGTTGCAAACAGCGAGGAAAATCTCCACCTGCTGCCGGGTCTCCCCTCCCTGAGATATAAATCTCGGGGAAAAAATGCTGGCTTCCCCATCAAGTTGTAAATTAAAAACCGAATTGCTCTAATTTCCAGCTCTCTATCTTTTCTACCTCCTCTATCTCATCAGACACACGACCAAACTGAATAACAAACCATGAGGGATTGAAACAATCCTCAAGCAAAGATGTGCAGAAAACCTAACAAGACCAAGGCAAGGATTGAAACAATCTTGAAGCAAACAGCCCTTTTAAGGGTTTTTTTTGTGGGTGTGGGGGGGGGGGGGGGTGTTGGAGGTCATTTGGAATTCCCGAAGGATAACCAGATACCTCAAAATCACATACGGCATCCTATCTCCCAGAAGGCTTGATGGATGACTCCCGGTTTTTTCAAACTAAACTGTTGGAGCTTTCTCCATTCCTTTTTTGTAACCGCTATGGTCATATACCGGGGCCGCTACCAAACCGGCGTTGGTGTTTGGTTTTCTTTTTTCTTTTTCCCTTAAAATTGCCATCGCACAACATTATATTCTGGCTCGCCACCATGGTGGAACTCAAACCTCTACCATCGCCAAGCTGGAACCAAATAGAGCCCACTCTCTAATAGTCTTAATGGCGTTGAGGGTTTGGTCTTTGACAATCTATCACTCCAATGCAAACTGCCGGGAATTCTAACCGCGTGCATACACCTTCAGACCCCATTTGAGGTAATAGGAAAGCTAGGCCTGTGTGATCCAAGATCCAAGTGAAATAAAATATGGCTAACCGGGTCGCAAGGGATTTGTAAATCCCACATCGTCCCTGCGCGCCTTCGGCGCGCTAAAACCTTTCATTCATTCATTAGGCCATAAGTTCATCATGGAATCTGACATTTGCGTATATTGTTCGGAAAGATGTCGTGAAAGGCAGCAATCGATCCAGTGTGATTCCTGCAAAAGATAGCAGCACAGAAAATGCCAAACTGGAATATCGCAAGACTTCTACCGGAGAATGAATGCGGGTTTAGAAGTTCTTCTAGACTGGAGATGTTATGGCTGTACCATGCCGTCTCTGAATACAGAAAATCCGTCTAGTGCATCGGCAATCTTGGAAGATGAAATGGAACAGCAAGAGGTTGAAGATACCCAAATCCAGGTCGACGAAAAGGAGACTCAGCAAGAGGTTGAACAAAAGGAACAAACGGAACAGGAATCCCATAGACCATCTCAACTAAACGAAAGCATACCAAGGGCCAAGCCTGTACGAGATGTTGAAGTTTTCGTGGAGGATTCTCTCGAAGTAGAATACAGAATAGTCGGTCAGGGAACTCAGCATGGGAAACATCGTCTCGTCGACAACATAGGTCACTCGTATACCAGAAAAGAGGAGAAAAAAAGCACTGTGTATTGGACTTGCTCTATCAGAACAAAATTAAATAAGTGCCCGGCCACAATTAAACAGTTAGGTGATAGTTTTATCCCAGGCATGAAACCACATGATCACGGAGGAAAGCCGGGAATTTGTGAAGCAACTTTGGCATCAGTGGAAATAAAAAGTGCAGCGTGTAGAGACATGTATAAGCCAGCCCAACAAATTGTTGAGTCTCGACCGATGGGTGATGGGCTGACTAGTGCAGTTTTACCTAATATAACGGCAATGTGCAAAAGGGCCAACAGGTCTAGAAAGGCGTTAAAACCTGCTGAGCCCAAGGACCGAGATTATGACTTTCAACCATCATATTTTCCTTCAGATTTTTTAATCGACGATGTCAGAGTTGGTAGTGCAAGACATTTAATATGTGCCACTGAAAACCAGTTAGAAACGATGAAACATGCAAAAACGTGGTACATGGATGGTACTTTCCGTGTAGTGAGGTCACCGTCTGGTTACATTCTACACAATACATACTTTCTTACTATCCGAGATTGGAGAAATGAAACAAGTCCCAACAGCATTTATATTTATGTCGCGTCGTCGAGAAGAGGACTACAAAAAAGTGTTTGATTCGTTGTTAGAAAAACTGGGAGGTGTAATGGCAGTGAAAGTTCAGCGGCGAATGGCTGATTTTGAACGAGGTGTTTGGTTGGCGATTAGAGGGCTATTGCCCAATGTTGAATTTCGAGGCTGTGCTTTCCATTGGCAGCAAGCAGTGTACCGTAGGGTCCAAGGTTGTGGCTTGGAAGTGGAGTACTTTCGAAGATCCGATGTGTACCGCCTCATAAAATAAAAACTTATGGCTCTCCCTTACTTACATCACACACACATTGTTGAAGAATTTAACAACTTGAAAGAACAAACAACAGGTTCTGCCTTAGAACAACTTTTTACTTATGCTGAGAATCAGTGGGTCTGTTCTACTTTGTGGCCACCACACACCTGGTCTGTTTTGGGGTTGACAGTTAGAACAAACAATGACTGTGAAGGCTGGCACAAACGTGTCAATTCGTCAGCAGGGCGTCGTAATCTTCAATTCTTCCTACTGGTTGATCTACTGTACAAGGAAGCCAGTTTACTTCCAGCTATCCGTGAATATATGAACATGGGTCAGATGTCTCGTCACGTGAACACGAAAACCAAGGCATTCAACAATTCACTGGAAGCAGTCTGGAATGACTATGAAAACAGAACAAAAACTCCAAGACAAGCTCTTGCAGTCATCAGTGTACTTATTAGCAGATCTTAATGTATCTTTTGTGATGTGTAATATGTTTATCATGTTGTTTTCAGTATATTCAGTTATTCCAAGAAAAAACGTGAAAGTTTTGGCAATAAATTTTTCCAATTATTTCGTAATTATTCCTACAATAATTACGCAATAATTGGAAAAATGTATTGCAAAAACTTTCCCGTTTTTTTTCCTTTCAGTAGTTTTCAACATGCCCTTTTATTCAAAGAAAAAAAAAACGTGAAAGTTTTTGCAATAAATTTTTCCAATTATTTCGTAATTATTCCTAGAATTCCTAGGATAATTACTCCATAATTGGAAAAAATTATTGCAAAAAACTTTCCCGTTTTTCCTTCCAGTAATTCTCAACATACCCTTTTATTCAAAGAAAAAACGTGAAAGTTTTTGCAATAAATTTTTCTAATTATTTCGTAATTATTCCCAATTGATTTGAGAAAGTAGTACTTTCGTTCCAAGGCATAAAATCGTTGCAAAGTTATTTCATTATGAGTAGTGTTCTTGACACTAACTGAGTAAACCGTATTTTGGTAAGTTTCGCTAAATTTCGCCGCCAAAAATGTTGAAACTTTTCCCCATAAATTCGAAATTATACCTATTTCGATGTGCTGAATGTCTGTTTTACTGTATAGTTCACAGATTTTGATGTGTCCTTTATGTATTTTCATGTATATTTCACAAATTTCGATGTGCCCTATATGTATTTTCATGTATATTTCACAAATTTCGATGTGCCCTATATTTATTTTCATGTATAATTCACAAATTTCGATGTGCCCTATATGTATTTTCATGTATATTTCACAAATTTCGATGTGCCCTGTATGTATTTTTATGTAATATATATTTATTTTTTCATGTATTTCCATTGCTATGTGCTATATATAAAATAAATAAGTAAAAAAGCGTCAGAGTTATTTTTTCTCATGCCCAACCTCGATTTCTCTAGCGGACGAATTGGGTAAAATTGTAGCGGACGATTCGGGTTCACTGGCGGACGAATTGGGTCAAATTGTTAGCGGACGAGTTGGCTAGCGGACGATATGGGTGAAAATATTGTGTAGCTTATTCACAGTGGCGTGGGGTCATCTGTGGTCAGCCCAAGCAGACCACAGCAGATCACCCGCAGTCACGGTGAATAAACAACTAAACATAATACCAAAAAGCACACCAAAACTGTAAACTACTAAAATACAATAAATTATCAGTTTACTATAGGGGTTCAATGACACTTTTAAACAGCCAAGGATATACGTTGGAATTTTGAAATAGTGCGTACGCTTAACAATAATACTGAGCTAAATAAATATTTAAATCAATATGTTCCAAAATCGGAACCAACTCGTGGCCATGGCAGTCGGGACAAAGTACCAAGCATGATACCTTGTTCAGGCTGCCAGCCCACTCAGAGAGAAAACTTATAGAAAACTAAGTAATTAAATACCTGATTTTATGAAAAAAACTGTTTCTATCCACTCCTATGAAATTCCTGGAATATCCATGAATTTCCAAAGCCACAGATACAATTATATTTAAATTAACACTCAAAATATTTATGAATCAGAACACAACCACATTGCAAACAGAGAGAAAGGAGAATGCACTGAACAGGACACTGCAGATAACTGCAGACCATTCTTGACCAATGAAAATCAATTACCCATAACAGTACTCACTTCATGACTTTCATGTGTGTGAACTCAGAAAAGCCAGTGAAGTTTACAATCAACCCATATTACAAGAAGGAAAGATTAACCTTCTACATGCTAATGTGGCTGAAATAAATATTAATACTGTGTGTAAAACTAGTAAAATATTAGTCAGTGCAGATTTAATTCATTGTAACTAAACACAAATAGGAAATATTGTTTTGTACCTAGATAAATAAAAATAAGACCAACCCCATTTCTAATACTGCCACACTTATCGAGCAAATAAACTTTCAAGCGGTTACTTAAAACGACATTGCTCGAACGACTCAAATCCCATTGAGCAAATGAGTATCGAAAGGATTCCTTTTACGGCTCTTATGCTCAGGAGGATGCCTATGACATGATGATGGAGTATTGGAGGATACATTTTGGAGGCTACCTTTTGGAGAATACCCATCTGATGACAATTTAGCTCCTAGCATCTGTCCAGTTCCCTGCATCTAGACCTCTCCATGATCTTCATATCTCCAACACCTCTGCTACTGAATTTGACAATATTGCCATCGTCTGCAGGTAAGATTAGCTTTTACAATTGTCACCAAATCCTGTAGTCTTCTTCCATCCTTGCAGCCGTGTACCACTGCTAGCACTAGTACAGGCTTGCTAACTATCGAACGACCAGAATGCCATCAAGCAAATGAGCCATAGAGTAATTGCCCGAACGAGTGACTACACGTACGATTCTTTTGCTCATCTAGGTATTGAAGGATACTTATGACATGATGATTCAGCATTGAATGATGTCCTTTGGTGGATACATTTTGGAGGTTACCTGCCTGAAGATAATTATTGTTCCTAATACCCGATAAACTCCTTGTTTCTATAGCTCTAAGACCATTGTCTGTCCCATGATTAGCTTCTACTGTAGTCACCCAACCCTATAGTATTTTTCAACCGTGGTTATGTCCAGAAGTTTTCAAAAGTCTTCGGAAAGATTTTGTTAGTGTTTGTCCTGATTTATTGTGTATGGGTATAACCCATGCATATTTTGAAAAAACATCGATGACACAAACTAAATAACGAAATCGGTCATTGTGAGATTGTAAACTTTTTAAATCTGCTAAATCAATTTGCCACTGATGATCAATTCCACCCACTACAGTCTTTCGTCTTGCAAATTTTTTATGAATGGGTTTATGTAAAGTGTAAGTTCTTTCTCCTTTCAACCATTTTTTGACTTGAGCAACTGTAACAGATTTATCTTTACAATGAGCTGCTTTGTATAAATTTTGTATACCCCCATAACTAGCAGGATGTTTTGTATTGTAATATATTTCAGTTAATAAATCATTCAATATGCCTCCCATTTATTAGAAAGTTTATTTTCTGCCAATTTATGTCTAGATGATAATTTCGGTGTTTTCTTTCCTCGAACTATTTTTCGTTTTGGAGTTGTTGACAGAGAACTTTCTAACCAACTATATTCAGGGGGACTTTGATATTCATTGGGTTTTGCATCTCGATTCATCCACAACCAACGATCATGATTTCCAACAAAATCTTGAGGGATATTTATAGCTTTTAAACCACGATTCAACATCTCCCAACCGGTGGGTTTAAAACCTTTTTGATGTCTAAGAACATCATTGACTAAATCGATGATGTTTGACCCTTTTATGGGTTCTCCATCATAACTTAAAATACCCCGATCATCCCAACTCATGTGTGGATGAGATTATAAAGCAGACAATAATGAAGTTGCGTTACGTTTCATTGTAACAGGGACACTTTCTATAATACGATCTCGTAAAAACATTGAATTTCGTTCTGGCTCAGGCATAACCACTGATGGTTGTAATGCCTTCTTATGTGACAATTGAAATTTTTGTAAATGTTCACCATATTTTCGTTTTTTCTCACCTTCTGATAACTCTCAATATTTTCTAACACAGATGATAATTCATTCTGCAACTGTGCTGTATTAGTAATTTGAGGATCAGGTGGTAATCTTGGTCTTTGAGATTTGTCATATCTAAAACGTTGCATTTCTTCTAACATTTGATAAGCTACAATAGCCATTCTCTTCATATTTTACTCACCAATTTATTTACAAGATTTGTTGCAACTCCAATAGCAGGCCCAAGTAGACCAAGTAATGGTAAAAAACCACCTTTTTGATTTAAAATTTGTTTTTTCTTTTTAAGAGATACAGATTTACTAGCAATACATCTTAGTTGCTCACGCTTCCATTGTAATTATTTTCGTTTCTAAGCGGGGGTTAGATATATGTTTCCTTTTAAAAGATTATGACAACATTCTGACATACAATTAATCAATTCATTAGGTGCATTTTTCATAATTTGTTTTTGAAATTCTAGAGGTGTTTGACTTAGTGCCAATAACACCCCACCATATTTTTTAACTAGAGGAATCTTAAAAGATGTTTTTTTACCATCTTACCCCTACAAAGTGTATTCATAAAATGATATGATAGACCAACATGCATTTCATTTTATTCAATGAAAATAAGAACTCATCTCCTTAACACGTTTAGGTGCATTCAAAGCTGTGAAATGTGCCGATGTTGGGATGTTTTCTTTTAGTGGTATATGTCCCACATTTTGTCTAGAACCCATAGGATCATGTGATACTCTATTCCCCGTATTTGATGTACGTGTCAAGTTTAATGGTGGTACTATTTTTTGTTTTCGAAGTTTGCTCACTAAAACTGATTTTGTTTTTGTCTCTTTTTGAGGAGTGACTAAAAAATTTGCATGCGTGTAATTTTTATCAACATTTTGTTTCTTTTTAAGTGATTTTCGTTTCTTACTTTTAGTTATTTTGAATGGTGAATAAAAATGTCTACTTGTCTTATGACCATCCCATCGAATTAAATTACAAATGATGACACCACCAAAAACACCACCACCACCTGGTTTTAAACTAATGTTTCGTTTGCTTGCAAGATCAACTCTTGGATTTGCAAGTTGTTCAAGATCTTGTTTATGTTTATCCATATATGTTAAAGTTTGTTTTGGCAATTTTTTATTGAGTATGATTCTACTTGCTAATGTAAACCATTTTAAAATTTTCTTGAAACCTTTCTTAAGTAATTTTTCTCTTGCAAATGGATTTGTCTGCTGACTTAATTGTTCTAATGATTGAATAAAAGATGCCATGATGATGTGTACTTGTTGAAAAAACTTTTAACAACTGACACAATCTCATTAGTGCACCAGTTTTTTATACTTTGGTATAAATGATAGGTCCACGTTCATTTTGCGTCACCCAAGGATGAAAAATGTCAGTTCTCAATCTCAAAGACTCAGGGGTTTTAGGATGAAAATCAATTAATAAATAACCACGATCAGTACTCGTTGCATCTTTATAAGATGCATTTAAACGTGGTAATTGGACTTGATTTGCCAGTATTTTAATTTGTCCTTTATCTCTAGTATTTTGAAATAAAATCATATAATGTGCATTTAAACTTATGGTACGACTAGATTTAGATTGTTGAAACATATTTTGTGTTATGTATATGACACTTGCATTTCTATGATGTCCTTTTCGTGTGAACAATAATTTAATTTTTTCTTCATCTTTATCTCCTAACATATCATCGAAAACTACTTGGTGTGGAATAGTGACATCACTAACAATTTCATATTCATCATCAGGGATGCCTTCTATGAATTTAATATCTTCACTCTCTTTAAGTAAAGTATATGTATTTTGCCATTCTTTATAACACCAAATGATTTTTTTTTGTGGGGGAATTTGAAATAAGTCATGTTTCATATCAATAAACTTTTTGACAAATTCTGTTTTTCCTGAACCACTAGGACCTGAAATAAAGATATTATAAGGGTATTGAAACAATAAACATTCACTTGATGCCATTATTTTTGTGAGAAAGTGTTGTCAAAACACTAACATATATACTTTCTGTTTCCATAGCTTCTTCATTTCTATGAGTGGGTTTTCTTTTTAAGGGCGCTTTTAATTCAAATAAAGTTTCTGAAGAACTCTGATCTATTTGTCACATACATTATCTATATAAATAATTCATGATTTGTTCATCATAAATAATAAAATCCCACATAACTCTTGTCCAAATATTTTCTACATTATCTTTGTAAAAAGCATCCATGATTTGTAATGCATTACAAAATTCCCCATACATTTCATCTTTTTCCATTTGATTATGAATAAATTCTTTTGTTATTGTTAGATAGCCGGGAGTGATCATTTGAAATGCATATAATAATGCCTTACATGTGATCTTGTTTTCTAAGATGTGTCTTACTAGTTTCATGGTTGAAATCAAACCGATGATTCTTTTGTCTGTTCTGTTGTACTTTGTGCATCAGATATTACATTACACCATGTACTCTGTTCATCGGGACAGTCAGGAAAATCATTTTCTACATTATCTGTAAACATTTTGTCTAACTTAGTTTTGAATTGACCTGAAGCTTTTCTTGCAAATATGGTACTAAATGTTGTTCTTTGATCATCTTGTACCATGAGTGCAAATAAAGATTTAGAATCTGGAAAATCGTCTAGACACTTGTCATATTTTTTCATTGTTGAAAATATTTGATTTAAAGTGAATCCATAATCCATCACTGATAATATTTTATCTGGAAGTGTTTGCATACATGTGGGTGGTTTATATAATTGACAATTTCTTATCAATTGAATATAAGAACAATTTGGTGACCACTTAACATGTTCTTGTAAAGGAATATCCTTTTCTTCCCAATTATGTAAACCTTGTCCACATACAAAACATTTTACGTTACCATCTCCTACATGGAAAAACCCAGCTTTAGCTAAATCTTCTTTCTTGGATTGTAAAATAGGATTTGTAGTCATACTAAAACTCGAAAGTCTTCTTAACTCTGATAAGTATATAGGATATGTAAGATTAAGTGGTAGAGACATATTCCCTGCTCCCTGTTCAAAGTTGAAATAATAGCCCAAGAACATTAGGTTTCACTAGGGAAAAAAATTGGAGAAAGCTGATTTTTTCAGGGAATGTCGAGTACATGTCACTGAACGATTAGACAAAAGTCCCCTAAAATCCCAGTTGAGCTTTTTTTTCTACAGCCTTTTTTCGAAAACGCGTTTGAAAAAAATCAAAAAAAATCGCACAAACTTTGTAACCTCGAATTGATCCAACTGTATTTTTTGTTTACGCGTATTTCGAGCTACATAATGTCTAATATACATTTACCTAGAGGAAAATGTGCATTCTGTGACAATTTCTGCGAAAAATTATTGAAAATTCACAAAAAAGTATCGGATTTACACAAAGAATGACGATTTTCCTAACGGATTTGCCCAAAGGGTCGTAGTACAGAACAGGATGTTAGTTGGACAGACGATAAAAAATCCACCACCATTTGAAGACTTTTATCATTGATTACAAAATAGACATTATGGAAGACCCCCTCTGCTTCTGGCCGAGTTCCCCTTTTGGCATAAAATTCGTCAGCATGAGAACTCAACTATTTTCAGGCTTGGGACCGAACAGACACGTCTGTGTCTGGCAGCATTAGATCAATAAATAATATTTACAGAATGTACAAAAATCAATAAATAATATTTACAGAATGTACAAATCAATCAACATGGATTAAGTTACATTGACTATTATCAACGCTATATACAGAAATGACATGACCTATATACATATTATTCATCAAACTCAGAAATTTCCGACAGGACAGTGTTTCTGTGATTGTTACAAGAATCCGAACTGCAATTACACAAACCTGAGCAAGAGAGTCCTGCCTTCTTACACCCACACCTTTTTGTACAAGCACTCTTGCAACCACAACTGATCAGATTCAGTAGGTTATCGGGGGCACATGGCTTTGTGGCTGCAGTCAGTACAAGAAGTCCATTATCTAGCGACCACCCCCAATCCGTCGGAGGAAGCGAAGTGCCCAGCCATTGTTGGACCTGGAGATAACATCTGTAGACATGTTGTGCAGCATCGCTGTTTGGTGGGAGTGAGGCTAGGTCGATGGGTTTATTCAGTTTAGATTTGGCTACATAACGCTTGTAAGTGACATATCTATATTGGTCGAGAGAGGAAACAGTTTTACTCCCGTATAAGATCAGGAGAAGTTGTTCCCCGGCAGCGGCTACTGCACTTGGTGTACTGTCATCCGCCAAAATTGTGTTGACATACTGTTGTGAGTCGCTAGTAACATCGGAGACAATTGTACTGAATACCTTCTTCTTACCAACTCGAAAGAGTGCAGAAGTAGTGTCACAACCACTTATAGAATGTGCTACAAGGAGGTTGCTAAGAATGACTAACAAGTCTGTGTCTGTTCCCACAACGACAACATTGTTGTCATCTTGAGTGATGTCAAGATCAGTTTCGGCTATCAGTACATCAGCATCAGCCTGCTTGGACTGAATATTGATAGCAGATAGCTCCTGCATTAGAAGATCGATCAGTTGGGTTTTGTTCTTGGCATTTGCAAGGAAATCGGATTGGGGTGTGGTGGCTGGTAACTCGGGTGAGATATTGATATCAATGGAATACCTGTCTTTAGATCTACGGGCTTGTTCCATGCCCTTTGTCGACATTGTACAAGCATAACCATCAAAAACAACAACGACGTTCGCCCCAAAATGTCTCACTAGATAATTGGAATATGATGTACATATGTCCTTATATGACGACTGTTTAGGCCATACAACTGCCCTCAATAAAAATCCACCATCTACAACAAGCAGAGAATGTTCTGGTATTTTAGTTTGCTCGGAACCATATGTTTTGAGGATCTTACCGAGCGTGCTTTTCTGTGTCTTCCTCATTCCAGCAGAATCAAACAATGCTGGTGGTTTCGGGGCGAGTTCATATTTGAAATACTCTTCCATCTCTGCTTGTGACTGAATAACACATGTGATGCGGTTGAACAGAATTGTGGGGTCAATCACTACCTTACTTCCACGGACTTTGATGCTATTTGCCATCGATGCGAAAGACTTCACAGTGTCAACATGTCGTAGTTTGATGCTGTTGAACGTTTTGCTTACAACATTCGATACGCAACATTCACCAATTTTGCGAACTTGGTCACAGTTCACAGTTTCGTCGGCCACAAGCCCGGTTGCTATAGAGACTAATTGTAGTGGATCTCTATTCTGAAAGGGGGAATGCACTCTGAGCCAGTTCAATAATTTGGTGATATCATTGGCATCAGTCAATTGTGAACTTTGATGGAGATCCCGATGTTGTTCGCCATGACCAGTGTGAACATGAACAAAATTTTCGAGAGCATTACATATCGGAAGGCAAAGAGGAAGTCCATGTACCCATTTCGCAACAGTGCTATCGGTTATTCCCCTGCCATGTGTGAGACCACCAGGGAGCTTGAACATTCTCATTAAACACTGCTCTATGGTCTGATCAGAATATATCCCGTCCCAGAATTTATCTAAGCGCCTTATGGTAAAGTAACCTTTCTCAATGAACAACTTCAAATCATCCTGTTGCATTATTTCTGTTAGCTCATTCATCTGCTGCAAATAGAGATGAGAACTTTTTGCGTATGCAAAATGACCACCTGCGTGAAATACTGGAATCATATTGCGAACACAATATGTGTGGAGTTCCCAGTCGCCTGTGCACTCTGCTCTCAAGAACAACTGAAGAAGACCTATTTGCTCGTAGTATTGTACCCAAAGCTTTCCTGTGCGTCCTACGGACGCATTCTGGAGCAGTTCGTGTAATTTTGACAGTAGATGGTTGACACTTTCTTGATTGACAGCGTCAGCTGTTGTACAGTCACCTCTGGCAAGTCCACAGAATATTTCATTGACTTCTGTGCAGTCTATGTTATCTAGTGTTCGGCTTTCTTCAAACACAAGATGCTATAATACGGTATTTGAATGAGAAAAGTCGATGCCGTTTGAATTTGAGTTTAGGGGGTATGGTTAATATTTCACATGTTTTACCAGTTCATTATGGAATAAATGACTATTGTTATATATCATTATAAAGCCACTGCTTTTCTGCAATTTTTGATATATAATTTAACTCCCAAAGTAGTCGTAGATTTGATTTAATGGACGTTGTGTACCGTTGTGTGTATGAAAACAATAAATTTTTTTTCGTAATTTTGTACATTTTCGTGAATATTTCACCATTGAGTGTGAGGATTGGTACAAAGTCGGCATTTTCTGTTGGGGATATGTATTCTCAATATAATTCAGCACGATATTTATGATTCTCACCCTACTAAGGCGAATAAGAATGAGAAATATGGAGCTGGGTCTAATTTTTTTTTTAATTTTTTTTTCATCAAAAAAAAACGCTATAACTAAAAAAGCTCAACTCGGATTCGCGGGGACTTTTCACACTTTATCCGCAATGTGTGTCCCGGAAACATATAAAAAAATCAGCTTTCGCCAATTTTTTTCCTTACTTTCTCATTTTTATGTCTAATGTGCCTGGACTATAAGTCTTTGTGATGAATATTTATATCTTATACCCGTACGGGAGTGTATCATATTTACTGACAACAAAACGTTTTGTGTAAACAGATCTGAATGTTTTGCTTTGTGCTTCACTTGTGACTTGTCTATCTTTGTTAAGTTTAATTCTATGTGTATATTCAATGTTTAATTTGTAATTCTCTCTGTCTCGTGCACACTCAATCATGCTTTCAAAATTGACTTTTTGTGATGTCATGTAATCTAATGTGATACCCTTAACTTTACATGTGGTATGTATTTCTCCATCTTTAATATATTTGTATCCATAATTTTTCGGACCTAAACCTACAAACTCTGTGATTTTTGCCCCTGGGTGTTCATCTGTCCACTGCCCTAATCTACTATTTACTATTTCTGGATTCCAAAGTGATGGTTTATATATGTAGATACAACTGTCTGTGTCAAAATATAAAACTCGCATTCCTAATTGTTCGAAAACTTTGTATAATTCCATACGTGCATAGGCTGTGACAAATGAAGCTACGGCAACATTGGCTGAATTGTGTGGATTGTAAACATCTGTAGCGTCAATGTAGTTTACTAAAACAAACTGATCATGGTAAAAAAATTCCACATTCTTCACAATTTTGTTTTTGTCCTGTATTATTTCAAAATATTCTGATGGTTCATTTATGTATTTTGTTTTAGTTTTTATATTGTTTTGTGCATTTTTTCCCCAGAGACAATTTAACATGGTTTTAGCAAATGATCTTTTTCCTGTTTTTTTTCAACTTTTTCTAATTAGATATTTTCAATCTGTGCATAATCGTTTTTAAATTTTTTTTCTGTCTGTTTCTGTTTTCACCCAATCTGGAAACCCACTAGCTTCTTGTTTCATTTTTAAATATTTGTTCACATAATATTTGTAAATCTCTGAAGACCATTCATCCCAATGCCAAATCTGATAAGTGTCAAGAAGAGTGTACCCCAAATCCAATGCTTTGCAAAGTTCAACAGATGTCCATGTACCTACAAGTGCACGTTGTTCTGGTGTGTATTTACACTGATCTAATTCATGTTCTGCACACATTTTACAAAGTGAGAATGTCATTTTCTTATTACAATGAATAGGTAAAACTGGCAAAAAAAGATTTTGAGGTGGTAAAACTTTACATTTAAGGATTCCTCTGTATTGTCTTATTTTGCCAGTATCTGTGTTTTCCTTTGTGAGTATATCTGGATGTCCAACTGGATATTCCCTGTGTTTGTTCACATATGGGTAAAGTGAACAGATATCTATATATTTAATTTCTGTGTCTGTGTTTTCGTCAATTTCGTAGTGTAATTTAATGGCATTTGTTCTCCCGCCAAATAATGCTTCTCGTGGTTTACTTGGGTCCATGTGTGGGAAAAATGTATCTAAAGAGGCTTGAACTTCAGGATCTGATTTACATAGATGATCCAAATCGTGCTCCCAGACTACATGTATATTATACCCCAATGATTTGAAATGTTTTATGCGTGATTGGGTTTTGTTGTACAGAGATTGATAGAATTGTGAATTGATTGGATTTTTCTCAAACCTGTCAGGATAGCAAGTTTTACATCCATGCCACATGCATCCATAAAATTCATAGATTGTATTTGTCTCTTTGTGAAAACCATCTACACTATAATTTTCAATTTTTATTTCTCCACCGTTTAGTGCATGTCATATGTGTATGCCTTCTTCTTGTGCTAGTAGCTGTAAGAATCTAATGGCTTTCATGGAATATCTAATGGCAATAGGATACCCTATGTCTGAAATGCGACCAACTTTGTTTTCTGGCATTGAATTTTTCTGCCAAGCTTTATTACAAGCATCAGCTAAAGTTACAGCCTCCCTGAAAGGATCTATCCCATCACATTCAATAAATTGTTTTCTGAATTCGCCACACCCTCTACATAATATATCCACATCAGACTTACAGTACATGTCCATTTCTTTGGCAAAATTGAAAGTAGCATTACTAGTAAATTTTTTATTGTACCATTTAATAAAATCTTCCCTGACTGGGGGAGACATTGACTCAGGCATGTACAATGTTGCATCTAAATAAGGTCCAATGTAATTTTGATATGATTTTGTGTTTGCCAGATGAGGAAAATAACCTTTTGTTAGTTCACTTAAACCAAATGTTTTAGGGAATTGTGCCAATCTCATAGAAAGGAAACTCAATGAATCGATGAGTCTAACACCACAAGCTTTCAGAGAAATAATTTTGTTTCCATTCAGGATGACATCGGGTTTTGATGTAGCAGTTTCAATGAGATGTCTTAAGATAAATTGTGCATCAAACCCTCTTGAATTATGAGCAATAGCTGTTGTATCTAAATGTTCCTTACTTAAAAGCCAATTGCAAAAATCACTCAAAGTAGATTCTCTTTTAAAAATATATTCCCTTCTTCCATCTTTGTCACAGAAAATACATTCTTGATCTATAGGCTTGCAAATACACTCCCCACATGCACGGTGTGCAACACAGTAATTTGGGGTGTGGAGACCTGAGTCTTGAGTTGTTTCAAAATCATAAAACACAAAGGGTACTTTTGGCATTTTGTCTTTCTTGGGTGGTTTGTATTTTGGAATGAAACAATAATGTTTGCTTTTGACTAATGGATGGCAATATTTACATTTCTTGAAGCCACTGCAGTTGTGATCTCCTTTTGTTAGATATATTAGTGAATTGCACCTTTTACATTTCTTAACTAATTGACAAATGTTTTTTTCTTTGTTCTGTAATAGAGTTGTGTGATTTTTATAACAAGATGAACTTACAAAATCCCTATTACAAGTGTAACAATGAACAGAATGTTCAGGCGTACATGGCAGTGGAGAATAGCAAACACAGCCTTTCGGGCATCTATGACGTTCTCTGTTATCATAGCCTACATTGCAATATTCACAATAGTAGTGATATCCTAAAAACCCTGTGATTTTAGTGATGGTGTCGAAATGACGGTCATGGTGATAGATGTGAATAACTTTACTCTCTTTTGTAGTTTGTGGTGGTTCAAATAGGAACGTTTCTTTGGCAAATTCTGGGTGGATTTTAATTACATACTCTGGGGAGAGTACCCCTTGAATTTTACAATATTCTTGATATCCACAAGGTTTATTATAATCAAGACCTGCTTTCTCCATTAACGCCTTTGCTTTTGAATTTTTTTCCATCTCTTTTGCCAAAATTCTGAATTATCTTTATCAACATGGCATTTTCCTACTACAGTGGCACGTGCAAAGCACATAGAATCATTGACATTTTTAATTTCAATAATACTTTTCTTATTTCCAACCATTTTACCAACAGATGCAAATGAAATGGGTGCATTTCGCCCCGAGCCTTGTGGTAGTGAAGTGTGTGTTATTTCTAAAGATAATTTACCATCATGGATAGTAAAATTCTCATTTGATTGAATAACTTTTTCAATTTCATCTAACACTGTTTTAGCATTTACCCCCATAGCCTTTGTAAAAGGAAAAAAAAAATACCTACCTCAAGACCTGAATGGTGGATGGATATTCTCATGGGGTTGTTGTCTTGTATACCACATTCCTTTTTTACATCTTCCACCATTGATTGAAACATTTTACTTAGAAACTCAAATGGATTGTTGACATCGAATTGATTCAAAGTCACTTCACACATATGGGATTCTGAGTGAAATTTTCTGGATTGCCGCAATAACTTAGGGTGAATAGAATACAATCTCCATATGGAGTTTGTATTTTTAGCAGTCAACCTCTGTTTCTTGCTGCTTACAAAAACACTATCATCTGAATCACTGTAGACCACTAATGACTGCTTCATCTTTTTTTATTCATCAGAGGAGATCAAAATCACGTCTTTCAGTCTTGTTAACTGCAAAGCATGTGTGTCCCAAACTGTAACCCCCCCCCCCCCCCGCCTATTTATACTTTCACTGAAAATCATTTTCTTATTCAGAAACAACATTCAGAAAATGTATTCAAACCAAATTTGTTTAACTTTTTTCATTTCAATTTTTCTCCCACCTGAATCTAACCAGTGGGAAAAAAAGCATGCAAAAGACTTCTTCAGTGATATTCCTTCCATCTAACATGGCAGTCAGCGGTGACGTGGTCCCCAACAGAGGAAAGTCTTATCCATAACTGTCACTCCACTCGAAAAAAATTTACAGACGCCATAGATTTTTTTACTCAGAGCGTCATTTTAGGTAACAGGATATATCACTAAATTTCCCCCTCAAAAATCAAATAATTTTTTTCACTTTCCTTGGGGGGAGGTCGGCGGATTATACAACCACTGGTGGTGAACACCAAAACATGGCGTACAAATAATTGGGAAAAAATCCAGTTACTTGTCCTTGATTTTATATTAAAACACAAAAAAAAATAACTAAAATAAGAGACTAGCCACTTTTTTAAAAATGAATGAATGAATATGGTGATGTGCATTGTATAACGAAAGTTTAACACCATGGCGTGTCTGAAAAGGGGTATTTTGTAATTCACCACATCTGGAAACGGCATAACAGCAACTACCAAATATTAAGCTTTTGAGAAATAATTCAAAGACATCTCTACCCTCGGACTGTTTTGCTTATTGCTGCAGATTATTTTCTTGGGATAACAGCGTTATCATTGTTTTTCCCCCTTACACCTATAATCTTGTGGTGGAAATTCTATTTCGAAAGATGTTTCAAGTTTCATAGCGATAAGAAAATTGTGGTTTTGAGCCCGCCAAAGTGTATTTACAGTCATTTAGGGGAGAGCAAAAGGCAGCAGAAAATAATGCACTGAGTAATTCACGTGCCTTTTCCCCCACTCGTCAGATGTTGGGTGATGAAATACTCAATGTATTAGTCAAATCTGGGGAGGGAGAAACATCTCATTGGGTGGTGATGGCAGACATATTTCCATTACAAAAAGAAAAGCAAACTCAACCATTTTTCCCCCTCACGCAATTAATTATCTTGAATCAAAAAATTTACCGCCAGCTCAAAATCCAAATATTTTTCTGGAAGCGAAAATAACATTCCCCCTCACAAGCAGCCTATCCAGTGTGGGAAGAAAAATAGGCCTCTGGCGTTGAAAAGTTAGATGGAATTAACAAACTCCACTGCAAGGGAAAAAACTCTCATTTTTCTACCAGTAACAGGTAAATAATATTTTTTATCTCAAAAATCTGCACTCAAGTCAGACAGTTCACTCGGGGGCATGTGCACGCGAAACAAAATCGCATCTCAACACTTAGAGAGAGAGAAAAAATGTCACTTAGTTTATTAGGTTTTTTTTTTAAATACTGAATTCCACATTATAAAGAGAGTGATTCAAGTGTGGTGTGTAATTACATTTTGTCCACATGTATAATATATAAAATTCACATCCTTCCACCCAGGAGAGACAAATTGAGGGAAATTATAAGCAGGTCTATTTTCACACTGCGATATTCCATCAGCTAACTACATTCAGACTCCTGTGGGGATTCTATAATTTATAATGAAGAAATCATGAATTATTTCTCAGATAATTCTAACCATGGGAATGTTTGATCCCCTTACACCCGCAGTCTTGTGGTGGAAATTCTATTTCGGTAGATGTTTCAAGTTTCATAACCATAAGAAAATTGTGTTTATGACCCCGCCAAAGTGTATTTAGGGTCATTTAGGGAGAGCAAAAGGCACCAGAAAATAATGCAATGAGTATTTCACGCGCCTTGTCCCCATTGGTTAGATTTAGGCAGATGAAATACTCAATGTATTAGTTTTCACTGCCTATCCACACTTAGATGATCCAGAATGTCACTCTTTCCCTCCAAAAATAATTTGGAGGGAAAGACTGACAATGAGTAGCAAAAAAAAAAAAAAAAAAAATCTGAGGAGTAAAATGATTCTGCCAAGCATGATTTTACCAATCTTCAATGTGGTTAAGGTGTGTTTCAGAACGATATCTCAGAATTGTGCCTTCTTTTGCTGAACATCTGTTACGAATTTAATACAGGCATAAAAGAGAATAGCTTTTCCTTTTCAGTTTGGTTAAAAGGAAAAGCTATTCTTTTTTTGGCAGTAATACAGTTTACATTGCAAAACATTCACTGTATGTTTTGTAGTGTAAAAAATGAAATTGTTTCTCGGGGTTAATGTCACTGTAATGTCTAACGGTGAATTGTTGAAATCAGCTTAAAGCAGTTTTGAAAAAGTATTGAAAACACAACACTGCCTGTCGATAAAAAAACAATCAGTCTGCAATTATACACTTCCGTGAACGAGTTTCTCCACAGTTGCATTTAGTGAATTATTTTAAACATGTGTTGAAAAAAATGTATCTCTTACATGATCTATTTGTAGAATATTTTCAACCGTAATGAGAGATATGTTTTTCTCTGAGTGGCAGAGTGTTGTATTACAAATTGACTGCAAGACACACATGCTTTGGAGTTAACAAGACTGAAAGACGTGATATTGATATTTGCCTTCCGTAAAAAAATGTAAAAAACACCCAGTCTAAATCTAACAGTATTTTTATATGTTGTGTCTTCCAGTAATAAATAGAAAAAAACATCACCAGTCGAGCGATGTATATTAGTTTAAACAATATTTATTCAGTAATTGGCATGTGTATACATTTCACAATAACAGTAGGATAACAAATATTCTGAACAACACTAGATACAATAGTATACACAAAACACGGAAATCAGATTACTATGTAAAAGAGGGATTCGACAGAAAGCTAAAGCTTATGTAAGTCATCTCCCTGACAACTTATAACTTACTCCCGTAGGTGGTACAAATCAGCGGAGGAACCCACACGTCGTGGCATGACGGCCGAGACTTTCCCTCCATTGTAAATGAAGTTACAACTTACTTACTACGTCAAAAAAAAAAATAAAAATACGGAGGAGAGGAAGGCGCCTCGAACGCCAGACAACCACGTGTGGAATTGTTTAAACTTCAAGGTGAAAGGAAGAGAAAGAAAGAAGCGGGAAGAACAGGAGCGCTGATAAATAGAAAGAAGAAAAAGGAAAGAAAACAAAAAAAAAGCAAAAACAAAAACAATATGATATAATGGAATGAAATGAAATCAGCTTGAGTACATGGAGCTTATCACATTATGCGGATGCAAATGAGCATGTATCGAAGTCACGCTCGAGCTTCAATGGACAGCTTACGACGAGCCGAACACAAGTTACGATCTATCCTCAGGAACCGGAGCAAGACTCCGACACACATTTTGCACGTACACGCAGATGGTAACAATATGTATAGCCTACAATGTCTTGAGAATTAGTAAGTTAATACAGACGAAGTACATGCCGAAAGTCTACTAAATAGAATTAATACTCAAAATAATCGTAAGTAGGCAATTTATTAGCTTCTAGTTTAGTTAGTCACAAATTAGGTGTAAATAAATCACGAGGGGTTAAAAGTTGGAAGGCGTGAGGGGGCATTCCACAACTGGCATTGGTCAATGGGTCGTATTATGCCAGCAAAGCAACACCTGTATGATACAGTGAACAATTGCTATTTCAGAGTTGACTTTCCCACGAGGAGTGGGGATGGAGTGGGGAGGGGGGGGTGTATTATTTAGCTTTAACTTATTGGAATCGCTTGCTAGATAAAATGAAGTCATGTACCACTTCCGAAATAAAGTTGTTGTCCTCATTATTCATGAATTCACAGCCAAACAGAAGTGTTGATGTATCTACTACATATGGGAGTAAATTAATCGTATAATTACGAGCGTTTGAGAACAAAGGGCAATGAAAGAAAAAGTGATCAGTAGTTTCACGTTGACCACTCTGGCAGGAGGGGCTGGCTGATAAGTGATTGTCGAAAAGGTGGGAATTGAGACTACTACAACACAGTCGCAGCCTACAGTGGTATATTTGAGCCCTACGGGATTTCGCATTGCTATAGAACTTAGGTGGTCTTTGGTTACCATTACTGAGAAACGTTTTAAAGTTAGTCAATGGTGAGTTCTCGCGGACAGGTAACGGTAACTTATTCCACTGGTCAGTAACGCTGGGGATAAAAGAAGACTTATACAATTGCGTTCGGCAAAAGGAAACTCTGTGGTTTTGACTAGTTCTGAGACCATGTGATGAATTCAAGGAGATAAGTGGGGGAACTTTGTTGGAAATGTATGGAGGCGACATATAGTGATATATTTTGAAGAACTGAATTAGTTTGTGTTTGTGTCATCTTTCTTGCAAGGATTCCCACCGTGTTTCGGAATATATCAAAGACTTACAGGCACTAACTGTTGCTCCAGTGATGATTCTTGCTGCTGCAATTTGTATTTTTTCCAGTTTCGCAACATTGGTAGCAGAACAATTATCCCAGACAGTGTCCGCGTATTCAAGAAAAGGCCTAATAAAGGCAAAATATATTTTTCCAGGACACTGCGATCGAGGTTAAATTTCTGTCTCCTCAACAAGTCTATGCGAGACCAGGCTTTGGAGAAAATGTGGTCAATGAGGTTGTTCCATGTACATGTGTTATTTAGTATGAGCCCTAAGTGTTTGTGGTCAGAAACTTCTGATATCTGTGAGTCACCTAAATATAAGGGTGGGTGAGAGTTGGGATTGTTTTTACGTGATACACACATACTTTCAGTTTTATTGGGATTGAATGCTCGATTGTAACCAAATCATTATCGATTATGACCGCGGCTTGCTCTGGGTCTTCAATAATTAGATATAAGGACGTGTCATCTGCGAAGAGGCGAATACTGCTGAGTAAGTCGTTGGTTATATCGTTTATGTATATCAAAAACAGTAAAGGTCCGAGTATAGACCCCTGAGGTACACCGGCATTGATGGGTCTCCATGACGATGACTCCGAGGCTATCACAACTGTAACGACACCCCGCCTAGAACTTGATAGGCGGACACTTTCTGATGTAAACTTACCAAAAATGAGCTTCCACCAAACAGTGTCCCATTAAGCCAAACAAGCTCAGTCGTACAAGTTTGCTGTCGTTGGGGTGTCTTCAGGTTCGCTAAGAATTTCTAAAATATTATCATAAGGGCATGGAAAAGAACAAAAAAAAAAAAAAAAAGAAAAGAAGAAGAAAAGACTCGCGAGAAATTCAGTGATCAAAGGTCACATGACGGGTAAATGGCAAAAAGACATTAAGTTAATTTCATTCTTTTTATTTCCCTTATTTTTTTTTTTCTCTTTCAATTATTCAAGTATTATGACAAACAGATTGTACACTCTCCTAACTAAGAGGAGTATCATAGTCATTAATTCTATACATATCACTCCTTAATTTATCGCTTTCTCACCCTTAGGGCATATCCAAGAAAAAAAAATGAAAAACACTCGGCTACCGCCCTTTCTAAGATAAGGGAGGGCACCACAAAAATTAAGCCCCAAGTCACTAAAAGGAAAATTTCCCTGCTACCAAAGTGTCATATATATCCTTTCCTGTGAAAAGACTTAATCTATTTATGACTAGCATCATAGCATATCACAAAAGTATCTACCAAGGGAGTCGTATACCAAACAAAGTAGTTAATAATAACAAGCACTGCTTCACTTACCAAAAACAAACGCCACAAACACCCCGACCAAAGAGGGGCGAGCGACAAAAGGCAGCCGAATTTCTAAAGATCCGGCGCACAAAAATATCTACGCCAACCCTTCACACACGCAGCGATTAAATATCCAGACAGACTAAAGTGAGCTGGAAGCCTCTTAAACAAATCGCGCCTTACATACATTCAGGAAGCTTTCTTACAATTATTTGAAGTAAATAATTTATAAAATTTACGACTTCCACCATAAAATTTTGACAATACTATTTACCAGTCATAAACAAAAGGAAAATTCTACCGCGACCACCCTTAAACAAGAAAAAGGGAGTGCACATCAAAACGATAAACATCTTACTCTCACACCCCATGAATGGGAGAAATTCATGCTTTAATTACGTCTTCTGGCCTCCTAAATATCTGTAATATCCACTGAGGGGAGAACTAAGTCAAACATCTAACCAAATGTTTGAACACTGCCGAAGAAAAATGAGGGGGGCTCCTTTCAACTGTCCATCCGAACTCGCCCCGAAAATGTATGGGCCAAAATTTAATGGCGACCGACCCGCGTCATGCGTTGTACCTCGTCAATCGACTAAGCACAACGCAGGACGAAGGTCAGAAACGAATGTAAAAAAAAAAAAATAAATAACGACCGGCCCGTGGTAGGGTGCAATACGGAGGAATAAATCTATGGTACGTACCCGACGAAATCCAAAATGATTCTACCCACTTCGAGAGTCCGAAACCACATAAAATAACCTCCGCGCATTATTAGTCCGTGCTAACTCACACAAATCAGCACGGACCACTCAATCTGAAACGATTCATCAGTCGACCAGTAAATCTACCCACTTTCTTATGCAAACTCTTAAGGTAACTGTCAATTAATTTATCGTCGCAAGAGTTCAGAATAACAATCGGCGGTATTACATAAACATATATATTTTCTACACAACTCGCTGCGACCTATCCGCAAGGTACGATTTTAGAAATAGAAGTAGTTCTCCTGAAACACCAATACTCTCCAGCTTGTGGATAAGACCAGCATGCCATACCTTGTCAAACGCCTTACTGACATCACAGAAAACTACCCTAACTTTTTTGCCTTCATCAAGCGCGCGACAGAATTCATCATATATGTCAGTAAGTTGGAGGACGGTTGAATCTCTGGGTGTAAAACCCGACTGAAATTGACTAAGGACATTATTTTCACCCAAGAACTGCCACAATCGTTTGAAGGCACATTTTTCAAATAATTTACCAACACAGCTGATCAACGATATCGGGCGATAATTAGTAACTGAGTTTGAGGGTTGCTTTTTTAGGATTCGGGTGACATTTGTTTTTTTCCATAATGTAGGAAAGTATGAATTATTCAGTAATATGTTGAGAGTGGTTCGCAGAGAGAGGATTTACATTCGTTTAGGAGACGCGGGCTTATTTGATCCGGACCAGACGCCTTGGATACCTTTATCGACTTCATTGCGGCATATACTTCACTGCAATGTAGGGTGATGCTATCAATACACTGGGAAACACGGGGTGGTGTTCTGGTAAAGAAGCATTCGAATCGTCAACTGTCGAGATAGAACAGAAGTATTCATTGAATGCTTCAGCTTTCTCAACACTTGAAGAATATATTTTGTTTAGATGAATCAGAGTGGGAATTTCTGTTGCGTTACAGCTACCGATTAGTGTTTTTAGGGGCTTCCACCACAGTGATGCTGGGGTTGCATTACTTCTCAGGGTGGACTGGATTTTTGAAAGATGCTGGGCTTTGGCCTTCCTGATGCCGATACAACCTCGTTCCGTTTAAGTTTGTATTTGCCCCAGGCGTATGGGAAATTGGTACGTTTAGCAATCCGATACAGACGTTTTTTCTGTCTCATTAATAGTCTTATTTCATTGTGCATCCATTTCGGTTGATCCATTCTCGAAGTAATAAATTTGTTGGGTATATGTTTGGATGCAGTATTGAGTATTTTATCAGTGAAATTGGTAACTATGGTATCGAGACATAGAGTATCAAAGATAGAGTTCCAGTCGGTGTTAGAGAAAGCCTCGTACAATACATCATAATTACCATGAGAATAAAGCCATATCCTCCTTCTAAAAGAAGGACGGTTTGGTTTTAAAAATTCAACTTCGATTGAAATTGGGCAGTGATAGCGGGTCATGTCTGGAATAATTTTTTTCGAGGACTTCACATGTTTTCACGTTGATTGTGTCGCTGACAGCAAAGAAATCTAACAATGATGCGGATGTTTCAGTAAAACAAGTTGGCTCACTCACAAGCTGTCTGAGGTTAAAGTAATTGATTATTTCAGAAAGCTACTCCTTGAAAAAACCATTTGGTTGTCGTTGAAATCACCCGTGATAATTAAGTCACCAACTGACGTGTCTCCAGCTTTTTCGATGGATGCTGATATGACATCCCATGTGTCTGGAGGACTGTTGGGTGGACGGTAGAATACCCCTAATAATAACGATCTACACCGTTTTGGAAATAATTCAGCCCATAGGCACTCCGTATTCGGTGTATCAAGATCCGGTCTGTGTCGAAACGAAATACCCTCTTTAATATAAACGGCAACCCCACCTCCCCTTGACGAGCGATCGAATCGCAATAGTTCATGGAACCCATGAAGTTGGACATCGGATGAGGTATCATTGCTATGAAGCCATGTCTCACTCAGGGCCACAATATCAAATGGTGCAAATTCACATTGTACAATATCCAGTTTAGGTTTGAGGCTCTGAATGTTAAGATGAACAATTTTTCAAGTTTTTTGATTGTGGTCTGAATTAAGAGAATTTGGGCCAGAGTTGGCTTCAATGTCACCAGACAATAATAAGCTTATGACCAAAAAAAAAAAGAAAAATGAGTTTAATAGGAAAGATGTAGTTAATGCTTTTAATGACGACGTAGCCTTCAAGACATTCAAATAACTGCAGCGAAATGGAATTAGTTCAGTAGAATTTACAAAATGGGGGGGGGGGGGGGGGGGGTGGAGGGGAGGTAATAAGCACATTGATTGCCCAATAAAGAGAGCAAACACGACAGTGAAGCTTTCATGCAGGTCAACACCACTGAGACGCAAGAGCAAATATATTAAAATGCATGTAGTTCTATCTTTCGTCAGACAGTGCCTTAAGCTGCTAGAATAAACTGCAAAGTTATGATTTCCTATCCGGGCACGGTATAATTCAAGTGAGCACATATAATTGTAGTATCGGAAGCAAGATGTATTCAAGCTGGTATGTAAAGAGTGATTTAGTCTAGATAGAGTAAAGGGTGTTGGAGTTTTAGATTTGAAAATTAGAAGAAGAAATACAAAAGACACAAAGAATGTGATGAAGGTAATAAATTATTAACAAAATAACTTGGGTATTTGTATGGGGGTAGAGTTTATGGGCTGCTTAAGCAAAGTCAAGAATTATCTGTTTACGCATAGTGGATTATCAGTATAAAATTATTGGTTGAGGGGGACTCTATCAGCCAATGTTTGGGGGTACACTTTGGCCGATGTATAGGATTCAACATTTTCTCTTTCTCATAAAGGACTGTTCATGTGAAGTGCGAGTTGCGCGAGTTTCATCAAGAATTATGTACCATTGTCATGACACCGTGGCACTAACGAGACGAGAAGCAAGAAGAAAGCCCTTCCTGCCACGAAAGTGTCGAAAGTTGGCAGGAAGAAAGTGCTGTTGCTCTTGTATTGTACATTACAATGGTATGGAGGATGGGGACCCACCCCTAATAATGGATCCATCTTGCAACATATGAGCTAACATGGATACGGATGACCATAAATGCATTTGCAAGAGGGAATCAAGGGCGTCCCACCTGTGGATGATGAATCTTGCGCAAGCGCAACCCTACATGTACATAAACAATTAAATGTGATTCATCAAACGTTCACTATTTTCAGTTACTTTTACCTAAAACGGTAACTACAATACTATCTTCACGAAATACTGAGGTAACAACGTGACGTCATTACCGAAATTTAGAGGCGGAAATGAGAGACAAAATTTCGATCGTGTCACGACACAGTCGCGATCCGATCGAGACATTATGTCCTATTTTCCAACTGTAACTCTAGATATTGATGGATTGATGCAGAGAGCGGGTACAACTCGTGATCACACTAAGTTGCAATGGTACTGGGAGGATCCTAATAATGGATCCATCTTTCAACATATGGGCTAACATGGATACGGATGGCCATAAATGCATTTGCAAGAGGGAATCAAGGGCGTCCCACCTGAGGATGATGTATTTTGCGCAAGCGCAACCCTACATGTACATGAACAATTAAATGTGATTAATCAAACGTTCACTGTTTTCAGTTACTTTTACTTAAAACGGTAACTACAATACTATCTTCACGAAATACTGAGGTAACAACGTGACGTCATTAACGAAATTAGAGGTGGAAATAGGAGACAGAATTTCGATCGTGTCACGACACAGTCGCGATCCGATCGAGACATTATGTCCTATTTTCCAACTGTAACACTAGATATTGATGGATTGATGCAGAGAGCGGGTACAACTCGTGATCACACTAAGTTGCAATGGTACTGGGAGGGGTGCATGGAGGGGGGGGGGGCTACCCCTGACGATACATTCCATCTTATAACACGTGTTGAAATAAAAAGATTATAACAGAATCGTTAAAAAGTCATTTGCAAAAGGGAATCAAGGGCGCTCTACCTGAAGTGGATGGATCTGACACAGGACTGCGTGAACACTTAAGTATGATTCAACGGCAGTTATGGAATGGGTATGTCACAAGATATTAACATTCACATGTGTGTACTACACATGTAGAATAGGGATGTCACACGTTCGCATAAATCGATATGTTTTGACTGGCGCGCACAGTCAGGAAGGAGAAAAGACAACCTCGATCAGATCGCGACACAGTCCCCATCCGATCGAATTAATCTGTCCGACATTGCAATCAAGCTGATGCATATTGGTGCACAGTAACGTCGCGGAATTGTTGAATTGGTGAAACCACGCTACAAACGAGGAGTTGGTATGGCTATCTTCACGAAATACTGAGGTAACAACGTGACGTCTTTAACGAAATTAGAGGTGGAAATAGGAGACAAAATTTCGATCGTGTCACGACACAATCGTGATCCGATCGAGACATTATGTCCTATTTTCCAACTGTAACACTAGATATTGATGGATTGATGCAGAGAGTGGGTACAACTCGTGATCACACTAAGTTGCAATGGTACAGGGAGGGGTGCATTGGGGGGGGGGGGGGGGGGCTACTTCTCACGATACATTCCATCTTACAACACGTGTTGAAATAAAAAGATTATAACAGAATCGTTAAAAAGTCATTTGCAAAAGGGAATCAAGGGCGCCCTACCTGAAGTGGATGGATCTGACACAGGACTGCGTGAACACTTAAGTATGATTCAACTGCAGTTATGGAATGGGTATGTCACAAGATATTAACGTTCACATGTGTGTACTACACATGTAGAATAGGGATGTCACATGTTCGCACAAATCGATATGTTTTGACTGACGCGCACAGTTAGGAAGGAGGAAAGACAACCTCGATCGGATCGCGACACAGTCTCCATCCGATCGAATTTATCTGTCCGACATTGCAATCAAGCTGATGCATATCGGTGCACAGTAACGTCTCGGAATTGTTGAATTGGTGAAACCACGCTACAAATGAGGAGTTGGTATGGAGCACGATATAACTGTTTCGGCAGGGGATCAGGGGATCAGACCAGTGGATATTAAAGGGGTATGTACACCAATATCGCCGGTTTTTCACATACTACACGTGTAGGCTATATTTGACTTGCCACACAGAATGGAGAAACGGAAAGATAACTTTGGGAAGATCACGGCATGATATTATGTTTGGACTGGCACACACAGTTAAGAGGGGGAAAAAAACAAAACAAAAAAAAAAAACACCTTCGATCGGACCGCGGCACAATCCCCATCCGATCGAATTTATCTATTCGACACTGCTAACAAACTGATAGATATCGGTGGATGGTAGCGTCGCTGAATTGCTGAATTGGTGCTGTATATGGGGTGTTGATATGTACCACATTGGAATTGTTTAGGAATGGATCAGACCAGCGCATATTAGAGGGATGTACACCAACGTCGCCGGGTTTCACAAACTAAACATGTAATGTATCTTTTAGTAGGCACACACAATGGAGGAATAGAAAAATAACTTCGATAATATCGCGACATAACACCCACCTGGGCCCAATACTATAAAAAATTTGCACCTGTATACAAGTCCCAAGTGCAGTGCAGCAGTATTTACAGGCCTGTAAAATACATGTTTTCATGTTTATAGTATTCGCCGTTTCTGATCGCACGCTTGTGGAAAACCAATAACATCGATACAAGTGAAAAGAATTACAATTGTTTTATAGTACTGTCTCACACAGGCGATTGTAAAATGTTACGCACGGACATGTCGTGCGGCTGAGTGTTTGTGTGTGTTTTATTTCGCAACAAAATCGCAGTCAGAAAATAATTATCCCCTTCCGATATTTATGTAGGAAACCCATGAATAGTGTGCCTGATAACTGTTGTTTCATCAAGTCCTCAGCCAGTCTGTGATTTTTTCTTGTAACTGACAATGTTAACTGCGGAACAGAAGCTTGCATTTTTAAATGGAATACAACAGAAGAAATCAATTTTATTTGGGAAATTTGGACCCACTTTAACGAAGAAACGTAAGGAAGAAGAATGGGTTTCCTTATACAATATGATGCGGGCGATTGGTGCTTCTGTGTCCGATCATAAAACTCTGCGAGACACAATTTGGGCAAACATTAAACGCGGAGCCATGAAGAAATTCCAAAATTCAAAGAAATCCGGAGAGAGCGGGTCCCGTTTGACAGAGGCGGATAATTTGGTGTTAGATATTATTGGTCGGGAATCAGCGTGTTTGACCCCTCTTGACGTTCAGGATACGCCCGAGTCTTTTACTGCTACACACCAAGAAGAACCTGTCGCTATAAGCTCTTCACAGCCACAAGCGTCCACTTCAGAAAGAATGCCAGAACAGTCAACCATCCTTAACGCTACTAATGAAACGCCCTTTTCATCACCGAATGCCAACGAAGAATCCAATGGTGTCACACAACAAACAGATGCTTCGCATGCAAAGAAAAAGAAGCAAGTTCCAAAACGGGGAGTCGACAAGCTTTTACAAGATGACTTCATCGCGCTGAAGAGGAAGAAAATTCGTTTGGAAATCCAGTGTCTGAGATTGGAGGCTATAGAGAGAAGACTGAGAATAAAAAAATTGAGACAGTCACTATGCCAATCAACAGAATGAAAGAATAAACATTTTTCTTCAACAGAAACATAACTGACTTCAAGCTTACAAATACCGAAAGAAATAAAGAAAAATAAGTTGAAAACCACACACTCTTGTCTTCAAATGCCCGTGTGATTTGAAGGATAGAAACCGCCAGTCAATTCGTCACAAAATGTGTAAACACATCGCAACATGACTTCCGTATCGTCGTAAACGACATCCTTATAGAATGTCGTTTATGACAAAACGGAACTCAGGTAGCAATATGCATTCGACTATTTCGTTTTATTTTATTCACTTGCGCGAGACCTTCACCCTTCTCCCCATTGTGAGAGATACATTGTACGGTGACGAACACCTGCCAGCTCCCCAAAGTCATACCCCAGGTAATGTACAGCACAGGAAGGGTTAAGAGGGATTGGGGACATGTGCACCTCGGCGTGCAGTACGTCTTAGCACACAGTGACATCGTGCATCTACGTAGGCAATGGGAATTGAGTATCTTGCCGAAGAATACAACGCGATGTCGCTTGTTGGAATCGAACCCTTGACCACAAGCTCTCAAGTTTGATACCGTACAGACTGAGCCGCCACGCTCCCTTCAATATATATCAAGAACACCTAACAAACATGAACACCATTAGAACAGTCTTTGTGGCCTGCTTCTAATGGTATCCATATTGGTATGGTTGTTTGACACAGCGGAATGTCCCATAAGATGTTGGAAGGCTGATGCCTGTACATGCACCGACCCCTGTTCTGAAAATCCAGGTCAGTTTCTCTTTATTTTACATCACGGCCGAGACCGAAACCGTAACACGATTCCTTTATAGAACACCGATTGCAATCGAAAACGAAAAAAAAAAACTCCTCCCCAGCTCTACTCTCTACCCCACAATGTGTCGCCGTCGCGATATTAGGTCAGTTATTAATGTCGTCGCCTGAGTGCTATAATGTCTTATCTCCCATAGGGGAGATACGGAATTATAGCACTCAGGCGAGGATGTACCAAAAGCCCGAAAGATGAATACATTACCTCAGTTGAGGATGATGGTAACTGAATGAAGAGTTTATTGTGTAAATCGATTTCAGAACATGGCGGCAACCTCTTAGACTCATACCTTTGTATGTTAGCCATCCGGTTCTTTTACCAAATGGAATATAGACGCAGATGGTTCTCATGCGACGGCGTAAATGTTTCCTCTAACAATTCAATGACGATAATAAAAGCTAATGGTCAAAGTACTGCATAGTTCACTGAATAAAAGTTCACAACACACTATCTCCAGAAAAAGTAAATTTATTGTATTATTGTCGATTAGTGTCGAATGAGGTTCTATCATTCCATAAGGCCAAACGCATAACGTGATGTTTCTCTAAACACAATCAGAAATAGTTGATTAACTCCTGTCGACGAATCTCATTGGGGGGAATGTTTGGTGGAGTGTCATCTCCCGTGCCAAGTAACGCGTTATCATCCGGAACTGTGAGGTCATCACCATTGTCCCCATGATCAATGCATAAATTATGAATGATGAATGCACACTGCGTTAGATTTGGTGCATCAGTCATCTTCCTCAGTCTAATGCACGTCTTTAGCGCATAAAACCTTGCTTTTACAACGCCTATGCAACGCTCCACTACATTTCGTCCTTTAATTGGAGCTTTGTTGAACCGCGCTCTGGCACCTACCACATTGTGTTGTAGCGGTGGAATAAGCCACTCGGTTACAGGATAAGCACTGTCTGCTAGTAATACGGCTCCTGGGAATGGTCGCCGTCGTTCTACCTCAAATGCTTGCCATAATTCGGACTCCTTTAGTACGTGGGCGTCATGCCATCTCCCAACAGATTTGGTCGAGCAAAAATAAATCCTGAGGTCAGGGCCACACACTACCAAAGCATTTAGACTATGCACGTGATGCCTATTCACGTAACTAGCTTCATCTTCTGCTGGAGGGATGACTCTAATATGGGTTCCATCAACAGCACCACAGACACTTGGCATACCACAGTATTGAAACAAATCGGTCGCAACGCCCATACTATTTTGAGGCCACTTCATGATGTCAACTGCCATTCCCGTAACCAACGGAATTATTCTGTGCACGACACGCTTAACTGTGTCACGCCCAATTCCATGGCACTCTTGAATCAGATGGTAGAAACCATTGGTACCCATGTAATGCAGAAATACCATGATCTGTTGTCTCGGGGTTAATGGATCATTTCTGTGGGTCGCTGGTTCAAGAGAATGACCTAATCTATGGACCAAATGATCAACAACAGTTTCAGGAACGCGATATCGCTCTCGAAATTCCTGCACTGAATTCACATCAAAATGTCTGGCGTGAAATACTCTCTCTCGTCGCGGAATGTGGGCATCATGTATAAAAACTTCTAGATCTTCGTCCGAAGAGTACGCCATAATCGTCAAAATCCACCGGCTTTGTCATTACGTCTTCCACGCAAGCCTTATAATAAACGCAAAAGTCATGCATGTACATGTAAATACAATTCCCCGACTAAAGCTCACATGTAAGTTTTGAGCTGTGTTTTCTGGAAAAATTACCTGCGTAGGACTCATGTATTCGTTTGTAGTATCCCATTTACAGGCCCTTTGCAGCTGTATCTGCACTTTACAGGTCCCGCGAAGCGGTTGTAAATTTTTCGCACGACAACCGGTTTATAGTAATCGTTCGTTGACAGGACCGCAAATTGTAGTGTATTTCTCACAATTACAGGTGTACAAAGTGTTATAGTATTGGGCCCGGATGGGGGCCACTGTGGTGATCCGATCATGATTGGCCTTCATTTCCTTTGTAGCGTGTCCCCCTAAGCATATCCACTTGTGTGGACACACCTAATGTGCGTTAAGCCCCACCCACCAGTAAGCACTAGTGTACTCGCATTTTTAGACTATTTTATACGATGGGATGGGGACCTTGTCGTGATCCCATCGAAGTTGTTTTTCTGTTCTTTAGTGTGTAGTATGACAGAAACCGGTAACACTGGTATACACTGGTATACACCTTAATATGCGTTGGTTTGATCCCATTCTAAAATAGTTATACCGAGTGACTTAGCGAGACTTTATAAGTCATTATTCCTGCGACACCCTTCTCCATCCACCATTATACACTACTTTGGTGGCAACCCGATAGTTGTTGTCTTTCATCGTTGTGTGTGCTAATTCAGACATACTCAATTGAGCGTCAACTGCAACTGCGACATCCCAATTCTACTTGTACATTATAGCATGATAAAGTAACACTGGAATGCCCCCCCCCCTCCGCACACACACCTTCACCCCCCCCCCCCCCCACACACACACAAACGCACACACGCAATATGCGCTAGTTTGATCACATTCCTAAATAAATTGCAAACTAATACATAATGGTGGGTGGGGCTTGTCGCATATTTTCTCATATTGTGTGTGTAAACACAGCTGCGTGTGTTTCAGGAAAGACACTCCACAAAGAAACGAGCACACAAGTTCGGTCGGACTGCAACATTGTCCCAACCCGGTCGAATTTATCTGTCCGAGATTGCAATCGAATTAGTGCATTGTGGTGGAAAAGAGTGTCACAGAATTATTGAGTTGTAAAGCCAATATCACTCAATATATGTGATTTGGGTTGGGTTCAAACCAACGCATATTAAAGGGAAGTGTGTGAAGGGCGGAGGGGAGGGGAAGGGGGTTATGCCAATGTTACTGTTTTTATCATACTACACGTGGTACACATGGTAGGACATATATGAGTAAGCACACGTTCTGAAAAAACGAGTGGATATCTTCGATGAGATCACGACTTGGTCCTCATCCGATCGAGTTAGTCAGTCTGAAAATGCGACCAACCTGATGCATAGTGGTGGGTGGAACTTGACGCACATTTTCGCATGTTGAGTGTGTATGCACAATTGAATATGTTTAAGGGAAGAACACGCTGCAAGGAAACGAGAAGACAACTTCGATCGGATCACGATCCAGTCCCCACCCAATCGAATTTATCTGTCTGAAGTTGCGAACAAACTAATGCATAATGGCTATTGTTGGTGTTGCAGATTTTCGCACATTGACGAGGCGCATGCAAGATTAGATATCGTTACTATACACATACGATGCAGAAACGGATAGACTACCTCAATTGGACGGAGATATAGTCCCTATCCAATCGAAATTGTCTATCCGAAATTGCAATCAAACTGATGCAAAGCGTTGGTTGTAAATGTCACAAAATGTAAACTTGTAAACCCACACTCACCGTTTTGTGTGAGATTAAGCTAACGCACATTGAGTGTGTGTGTGTGTGTGGGGGGGGGGGGGGCAGGTCCTGCCCCTTGTGTTTTGTTATGCCACATTTCACATGTACACATGTGGAATTGGGATGTGACAGTAGGCAGGTACGCACTTTTAAAAATGTCTAAATATGCACACACAATGAAGATACGAAAAGACAACTTCGATCGGATCGCGACATAGTCCCCATCCGATCGAATCTATCTGTCCGAAATTACGAAAAACTAGAGCAAAAGGTAGAAAAGGGTGCCGCAAAATTGTTGACTTGTAAATACACATAAAAGGGTGGATTTGGGATGTTACATGGAACATCAGCTGGGAATTTGATCCGACCAGCGCAAAATATTGGCATACCAATGTTACCGTTTTGTGCCGTCTGACACATTAGACGCATCCACAAAGAGGTGATGAGAAGAGGACGAATGTATAACTTCGACAGAATCTCGATATAGTGTTCGAAGTTGCGACCAGTCTAATACATATTGGCGGGATTTAGGTCGAGACACACTATAGGAGTGTGGATTGTGACCTATTCAAATCAAATCGCTAAATCCTAAATTTCCTTGCTAGTTCTGTCAGTTGCCACTTGGTGGTGATCCTCTGGATGTGTCCCTCTCTGAGTTTAACAAAAATCACACCATCAAAGGTCCATGTGTCTTGAATTTTCCTATCTCGAGTCAGTTCCCGAGCTCTGCGAGCTATAGAGGCACGAATCCTAGTCAGATCTTCGTTAATAAAAAACACCATTCCGACCAGATCCTGAATCGGAAGATTGAAAATCGAACTTCATAGACTTGAGTTTGGTTCTGGATCGGTAGAGTTTGTCTCTCGTTCGGTAGTCATTTAGCCTGAATATAATTGGTCTGGTTCCCACTGGTTTTCCATTTACAATTTTTGGGCCTACGCGGTGGCTGCGCGAGATGTTCTGTATAGTGAGGTCAACACCTATCTTATCGGCAACGTTCAAGACAATCTCGTCCGTGTTCTCACTCGGTTTCTCGGGAATACCCGATAATCTCAAGTTCGTACGTCGACCGTATTGTTCGAGATCATCGATTTGATCGGAGAGTCTTTCGAGTTTTAGATCTTTTTCTTTCAGCTCGTCTTTCAAGTTTTAGATCTTTTTCTTTCAGCTCGTCTTTCAACTTTTGGACAGTCCCTTCTAATACTTCAATGTTCTCATTTGCAGCTTCTAGAAACACAGATTTCAAACTTTCACGAACTGATGGATTTCTCAGTGTTTTGATGAACGCGGTGCACAACCTGTCATCTGGGCTCATGCCGGGATCCGATGGCAGTTCAGAACCAGCCATCAAAAAGTCTGAGTAGTCAAAGTCGGAATCCGAACTTAGGGCACCCTTGGATTTCTTATTCTCCCCGGGAGAGGGGGTGTGATCAATGGTATTCCAGGGTCTTTTCTCGCTTTTCTCATTCCCATCGGACACTGTGTCAATCTGAGATCCCTGAGTGTTATCCATATTTAGGGTGTGATAAAATTAACAATATTCTAGTTTACTTAATAAGGGTAAGTAAACGTACACTTCAGCAATCAGCAATCAATGTGAGTACACCTGGTGCAGAGTTAGTAATTCTAACGTCTCGGTCACGTCTCGGTTGAATAGGACTTACAGTTACATTTACAGTTGAACAGTCACTCAAACAAGGCGAATTATCATTGTTACGAACATTATGCATGGATGAGTACACACTCAGTACAGTCGCTGCCAAGATTAGAATCCAAATCCGTTTGATGAACTTGAGTTCAGAAAATTCGAAAAAAGTAGTTGTCAATGCATATAAATGTGCATATAAATATTGCACAGTGTATATTGTATTTTCACAAGATCATACTAACTTTATATTTCAAAGAACATCAGCTTCTCGTGGTTTCAAAGTGTAACCAATGTAAATAAAGAACAGCCATCAATGAATATGAATGAAACAACGCGCCGAAACCTTTCAACAAGTCATCTCAAATCTCGACACAGATCATCACATCTGAATGAATTTTGAACTGGACTAAACTAGACTGAATGTCTATATATCCATCTATCCCATTTTTGGCAAAGATTCAATCCACTAGATTATGAAAAACACCATAATTAAGACTTCGAAGCAGACAGAAAAAAAATCAGCGTTCGACCACCATTAGTCACGTGAGTTTTTAAAATTTTTTTCCTGCTTCCAAAAATGCCACTATGGCGAAAAAAATGCCACTATGGCGAAAAAACCCTATGGAGAATCCTATGTTAATTTGTTCGCCATAGTGGCAGTCCTGGGGTATGGGGGGTTTCAGTGTTAAATGTTTTTCGCTATAGTGGCCCCCTCACTACTGATAATGTTATAATCTCCGCGTAATGTTATAACTTTTTTCAACCCGTTATGTTATAAAAATCGACTCATAATATTATAACTTTTTTCAACCCGTTATGTTACAACAAATTAACCGATAATGTTATAACTTCAAATAAACATATCTTTGGTAATTTATACTGTCATGGCATCAGTTTCAGATGGAGACCGTCGGTCTGTATTTGAGGGAACTCTTCAGTTCCCAGTGTAGAATTGGACCATTCTGATATATACTACTCAAAGTTTGCTAAGCAAATATTTGACACATCATTGTGAAATTTGCTTGTGACATATTTGCGATATTTTTGATGGATATGATTGAGGAATATATTGAGATGGTCCCCAGTGTTTACATTAGCTCTTTTGACAGGCAGACGTTTCGTGACAGTCATGGAAAGCATGCACCCCTTGATTTTCATGATGTTTTCGTGTACTGTCTACATGTACATGACATGTGTAGGATATTCAATCTTCATTTCAACACAAACCCTTGTGATTTAATCATTCAATATGGCAAATGCAAATGTAAGAAGACATTTGTCTGAAGCAGAAATGTGGCGGACTGTAGGGATGGTGGAGCAAGGGGCTACCCATCGTCAGGTTGGTGAAGCCCTTGGTGTGCACCATACGGTGATCACCAGAGACTGGGCAATATTTCAGCAGTATGGCACACCAGTAAGACGGTATGGTGGTGGCAGAGACAGGGCAACATCTGCAGCTGAAGACCGGTTTTTGATCATTCAGGCCCGTAGGAACCGCTTTGCCACAGCAATTCTGCTTCACAGTGACGTTCAGAATGCATCCGGGGTAATTTTTGGACGCAAACTATCCGGGCAAGGTTTCACGAAGGTGGTCTCCGATCGAGAAGACCATGTATTCGCATTCTGCTGTCCCAGACCCACCGCCAGACACGATATGAATAGGTCATGGACCACGTTGGATGGACCAGAGAAGATTGACGACCTGTCCTTCTTACAGATGAGTCAAGGTACTGCCTAGACCATACAGGTAGGCGTTCTAGGGTATGGAGAAGACCATACTAACCCGCCACATCCACCATATGTACCTCACTCCATCCAACTTTTTGACCTCTTTTAACTCCACCTAATTTTTGCTCACTGTTAGTTGTTAAAATGTCAAATTAATGAACAATAAGATATTCTTATGACTAAGAAATATGCGACAAATGAGTTTTAGATGCCCAAAACAAGCAGAAACGCAGGCATTTGCCCATCCCCAAAGGCGTCAGGGGACTATAGTACACTACATTTCTGGAAGCGGAGACTACGCATGTTGGTAAACGTACAAACCGGATAAAATAGCACCCCTCCCCACCACTCCCGCCTTCAGCATGTTGGGCACTGGATGATCATGGTAATGACGTAACACGATTGAGTTACCATGCAGGATCATCCGCGTCTATGTAACATGACTAGGTCATTCTATGATAAATTCCCGGGAGTTGGGGGGGGGGGGGGGGAGGTCTCCTCGCCTTAACCAGAGCAGAAACCTTTAGTATAAATATTACATACCTTTATGCGGCAATAAATGGTAAGTGGTAAAGTCCATCTACAATAGCTGTAATTGGAGTTAGTATACAGAAGTTATAACATTATCGGTTAATTTGTTGTAACATAACGGGTTGAAAAAAGTTATAACATTATGCGTTGATTTTTATAACAAAACGGGTTGAAAAAAGTTATAACATTATGCGGAGTTTATAACATTATCGGTTGTTTTCTACATTTTTTTGTAACATTATCTGTTGGTGTAACATTATGCGGCGTATTAACATTATCGGTTGTAACAGGGCGTATCTCCGACTCACACCTGCCAAAAGACCGAAATTGACATAAAACATCGAAAATGGCGATACATTCAAAAAAGATTTCCTCTCTGCTAATTATTTCATCTCCTAACATTTTAACATTTCGTCAGAATCGGACAAAATTAATGTCGCTACGGGGGATAATAAACATTTGCACACATGAATGACAGAATATATTATCTTTTAAAAAAAATATATACACAAGCACTCTTTCAAAGCACTATAATATCGATCGGGTTTTGTTTGCACTTTTGAATAGAAAATCTCTGTTAATATTCCATGGAGTTAGCACTCATCTACTAATGGGTAAAAATACACAGTACCTGACAGGTACTACCTGACTACTACCAAATCACTTGTCAAATGAATGTTTTACAGAACTCATATTTTTTTACACAAACTGATTTTTTGAAGGGCCACCAGATTTATCTACACATCCATCAAGAGACAATTTGTTTGCTTGTCTGCTGTTTATCGGCGCCTGTAATTTGAAGTTGAGTGGATAATTCACTCTGTGTGTGATTTGGTTGTAATCCACACTGCACTTATACACACACACGAAATAAATTGTGTGAACAAACTAGGCACTTTGCAAGAAGCATTAGCTATTTATTTATTTATTTATTTATTTATTTATTTATTTATTTATTTATTTATTTATTGGTGTTTAAGGTCACTTTTCATCGGCTATGGCTAATTGTGCCCACTGGTCGCAATTGGCCACAGTTGCAGAAAAGTGACATTAAACACCAATAAATAAATAAATTGTGACCACAACAAAGGTCTAAAGTCAAGTTTAGCCGATCGTTTACCCTTTCGGTGCCCATTTTAGTGGACATCCATCCCAGGCACTGGTGACTGGGTCCTATTTCACCAGTAAAGCGGAACTTTCTTACCATAGTAAATAAGCACTGCTTCACTTCCCATTGCCACGGGGAATGAAGCACTATTAAATATTATCACAGTGTACATTGTTGTTTAAGAAATTCTGTGGAAATGCAATGACACCCCCCCCCCCCCCCCCCCCGCCATCCAAAATATTTCAGACAGCACCCCTCTTGAGCGAGGTAGTGATCTATTGAACATGTGTTTGTTTAAACACACGAAAATAATTTAACTGGGGTTTTTTTTAACAATTTTTTTGTGGTTGGGAGACGTGATTTGGTTGTACTCACGCAACTCGTGTTTTTTTATCTTGTTTAAAAAATAGCTTTCCCTGGTTAAACTTTCGTTTCTTCATTGCTGGCGACATTTATCTTTTTGACGGGGAGATAACAGCTTCCTATTTTAGCGAAGTAACACAAACAATTCACGAGCCTCTTTAAAACTTAATCGGGGTCCTTTTTTTAGAATTTCACTTCTTTTTTTGAAAACAACGTACAACGAACCGTTTCGACCAGGGGAAATAAGTTTGACCGGTGTTTTTATTTTTTTCTTCATTTTTTTTTTCATGTCACTGATCATGTTGCGTATCCTGCCAAAATATTTTTTTTCAAGGGTGGTATCTTTTAAAATGAACACATTTTTCGGTAAATTTAACTGATAATTTTCTGTTGGCAAACATTTTTTACTGTCAGTGCAGTCCAGAATTGTTTTTAAAAATGATTAATTTTAACCGGTGAATTATACACAACATTCGGTCAATCATTTTAAGTTTTTGGTATAAGTATTTGACATTTAGTAGAAATGTTTCACAATTTCATTTTACAATCGTATCGTCGACATGGCAAGTGCACAGATTCAAATTGAGTTCATCGAGAATAAACGTGGTGGACAAAACCTTGTGTTCAACAGTTACTGTTATATGGTCAAAAATCGAAGACAAGATAAAGTATATTGGAGATGTGCTGTAAGAACGTGTCCTGCAACACTGCGTACACATAATCAGATACTAGATTGTTCAATCATCAGCATAACCACGAAGCGAACAACACAGATATTAGTGTGAGAAAGACTTTAATTAATATTAAAAACGGTGTAGGGAAGAAGCAACACCTGTATCCCAAGTGTATAGACAAGAACTTTCAAAGCTTCGAACAACTGACTGGAATGACGATGTTCAGAACCTGGTGGAAAAACTACCCATACTACAGTCGTGTCACAGTGCGCTATACCGCCAACGGTCAAAGCTGATTAAAAAAAATACTCAAAACAGTGTAAGAACTGGACTTAAAGGAAGAATGGGCTGAAACGTCAACAGGGGAACGATTTCTACTTGTGAATGCTACTGATGATAAGATATTGATATTTGCGACGGATAAAAATCTTCAGCAAATAGTAGCAACGGACACTGTCTATGGTGATGGAACATTTTATACGTGCCCAACCTTATTTTTTCTGTTATACACACTGCATGGTTTTGTTGATGGTCATATGTATCCACTTGTATATGCCCTTCTTCCTGGAAAAAGTGAGGTCATTTACAGGAAGTTTTTCATCTCCTAAAAGAAGCTTATGTCGCCAGAGAGCTTAATTTACATCCTTCAGTGATGTTTTTTGACTTTGAAATAGCGGTACGAAATGCAGCCAGAAATAAATTCCCTGGTGTGGGCATCAAAGGGTGCTTTTTCCATTATACTCAGTGTTTATGGCGCAAGACACAAAGCACCGGCTTACAAACTGAATATAAAGAAGATAAGGAAGTTCGCAGACTTGTACGCAGGGCTGCCGTTTTGCCATTAGTGCCGGAGGAACTAGTTGAAGACGTGTGGTTTTTTGCACTAGACGAGTTTGGAATGTCGGATTCCACCGTTAATACCACACCATTTACTGACTATGTAACTACCCAATGGGTTGAAGGCGAAACAACTTCATGGAATCATTTCCACACAGAGGGGTCCAGGACCACAAATCATTTAGAAGGATGGCACAGCAAAATAAAAAAGCAGATCCAAACTGCTCATCCAAATATATACAGCCTTATAGACCACCTAAAAGCCATCCAATCATTCAATGAAGTCTCACAGATGCAGCTTGCGGCAGGTGGCCATCCTGCACCGAAAAAACGAAAGTATAGAAATATTGGCAGTAGGCTTAATACTCTCAAACAAAGACTTTTGAATGGAGAGACAGACATTTTACAATATGCAGATCAGATCTGTTACATTTAGAAGGTTAAATATTGAATGAATGAATGTATAATTTATTATTGATATTCAACATAATATAAATAATGCTTTCACATTACTGAGTGTTTTATTTGTGAAAATTATGGGTGCACAGAATAATATCTTGAAACAACCAGCGCGTCCACGAGCTGAAACTTTGCTAGTTGTTTCTGGATAATATAAATAATACTTTCACATTTCTGAGTGTTTTATTTGCTGAAAATTATGGGTGCACAGAATAATAATATCTTTAAACAACTAGTTAAAATTGTGCTAATTATTTCAAGATTTTTCTATTCTATGCACGTCTAATTTTCAGCAAATAAAACACTCACTAATGTGAAATAAACTATAAATCAAAACCTTTCATCAAACCGCCTAACAAGTAATAAAAACTTCCCGATTGTCCCACATTTTTATAACGTTTTAACTACCTGAATTAAGAAAGTGGGACAAAGGGAAGTCACCAGCTTTTCATACCCGGTCGTTTCTTCACAAACGACAGGGGTAATTAACAAGTGTGGTTTTGTATGCAATGTACACGTAATGCCAAGATGAGGGCGTTCTTGTTATCAATGTGCTTGAAATTAATTCGCATTCAAAACAAACTTGTTGTCCATCATTTATGCTGTATTTTTGTTTAAATAAATAGTTGATTCCTATTGGGGAACAAATAATGAATTAGTCTACATTCGTTTTTATCATGTTTGAAAACGAATCGATGTATTAATTGCATAAACACAGAATGTTTTTCATATGCGACTGGATATCAGTAATTCGGTTTCATCGAGAAACGAACCGCATTTGATGTCTGGATTTTCCCGTCGTCATTAATTAGCCTCGCAAAGGGGGTTGTGGACCCGTGAAGACAATGTGTTCACCGGGTGTGGCGAAAGGGGGATTTAAATGGAGCATTCACGTAATGAGTAGTTCCTCTCCAACGCCCCCACCCCCAACAATGGCTCTACAAACACGAGGATAACCCTTCTACGAACATCTGTACCTTGGAAATTAAAGTGAAGCGCATTCTTTTAGTGTCATCAATAAAGACACCTCAAATTAACTCACAATGTCCTCAGCCATACACGCACAAGGCAGTTTGCTGAGAGCATTAATTCAGCAGTTCTTTCATTCAGTGCCAGCATCTCATCTCCTCTCTTTTTGAAATCAACACTGACACAACTATTTTAACCACTCGACGCTCCAGCTTCAGAATAAGATCATTACCAATATCAAACATCCTTCCAATCTACTCTCTGTTTTATGCTCTTCATTCCCACGTAAAACGTACCTTGTTATTGTAGTCCAACTCGTCAAAATACAAGCTGTAATCCTGGCCTTTTCCCCATTCGACCTCGGAAAAACGAAGGGAATTTTATTTTTACTGTGAGTAGGTATAAGATGAAAACCACCTGCGATCATAGCCATGAACTCACATCACCAGATAAATAGAGTCACAACCTTATTTACACCTCTAGTGACGTTTCTTGTACAACTCAATGAATGGACATAGTCTAGATGCGGGAATGACTGACCTTTTGCGTGAAGGATATTGTGTTCACAAATATTTGGTCGCCTCCATGTAAAATGCTAGTCTAAAGTAATAAGTTCTGTCGTATGTGGTCATTAGAACTTGTTGCCCGTAAATTGTTTAGTCTTCTCAAGATTGCTGATAGATGTTAACAAACTACTATAACATTATGGCTGCTGCTAGTGGAGTAATTGATAACACAAATTATGTTTTTACTGTGTCCCCAAAGATTTCTTAGTCACATGATAATACATACACGAAATTGGACCAGTAATTCCCTGTTACAAGGCACATTTTTCAAAAAGTATAAGAAGGGTACGATTGCAGAAGAACTTTTTAAAACAACAAAATATCTTTTGTAGGCCGGGATATCAAACAATCAGTTGACACTTGCACTTGAACCTGAATGCGCATCAGTGTATTGCCAGCTGGTAGAGACTAAGAAGTATGTACATCCTGAAAAAAACAGACTTAGTATCGCAGAACCAAATTCAAGGTTTATTGTTTTGGATTTAGGAGGTAATTACACTTATTTAATGGATATAAGTTTCTTTCCCAGCATTGCAGATTATCGAGCTCGGCAGATATGATTTCAAACTTGGCTGATATGACTCTGATGTTGGCCAATATGAACAAGCTTTGATTGCCTCCCCCCCCCCCCCCCCCTTCCCGCCAATGCGTTACTATGAGCAACAAATTTCGTCGAACGAAATCAGGTAAAATTGGCAAAACCAGGCATAAGGGAGAAGTTTCAAGCTAAGTTTTTGTATGGTGGGGGATTAATGGTGTCAATAAGTAAGGATTAGGTAAGTGAAGAGACGACAGTAGAGAGTTGTTCAGTACATTCAACACAAACTAAGATTCCGAGTCGTAAACGGAGATTTGTCAAAGTGGGACAATAGCTAGGCCAGCTATCCGAATGTCTCGGTTTTCCCAGTGGTGAATCCGGGACAGTAGGATAGCTGCAATGAAAGAAGAGGGAACGTCAGGCATACACCGAAACCACACAAATAAATTGATTCTGAAGGGGAAGCGAATCCTTAACCAAATATTATTATTTATTTATTGATGTTTAAGGTCACATATTTATGCACAATGGCTAATCATGACCGTGACAGTTTTATGGGTGGAGGAAGCCGGAGTACCCGGAGAGAACCACCGAGCAACGACGAGCAGCTGCCAGCTCCCCAACATCGTAACTCCGCACTGCAGCACAGGCAGGGTTAGATTGTTTGAAGACATGCGTATCATCGACGTGCAGTACGCCTTAGTACACGGCGTCATCGTGCCCCCATGCAGGCAATGGAAACGAAGTGTCTTGCCCAAGGACACAACGCGGTTGCCGCAGGTGGGATTCGAACCGAGGACCTCTCGGCGTGCAGCCTGCACCTCTACCTACTGAGCTACCGCACTCCCCCTTAACCAAATGAAACTTACAGGGAGAAACAGTTTCAATAAGGTTTTCGTGGGGAAAACCATTTGGGAAATGGTGCATACGGTACGGAAGTGGTACCCCTAAACCAGACGGCCGTAAAGAGCTTGGAAATCCTGCAGAACGATGCAGGCCGATGGATAACGGGGTCGAGTAATGCCGCAGCGCTAGAAGCAATCAGGGGTGAGCTTTGGTGGATGGGGATCAAGGACAGGACAGACCTGTTGAAACTCGGTTATCTTAAATATTTGGTAAATCATCCCGACAGCCGATGGCGTAAAGTAATGTTCCTGAGAATTTTCAACTCAAATATCAAGACAGGGTGGATGGTCCAAGTGAGGGAGCTAGTAGAGAACTACTCATTGGAGATCTCGGACCTGAACGCTGGGGCAAACCAGGGTAAAACAATCGTCAGAGAAAGGATCATGGAGGATTGTAACCGTAATTGTCGAGAGGGGTCAAATCAAAGAGGTCTTTGGGTGCCCTGCGTGATAAAGAGAAGCCAGGTTTTGAAGAGTATCTTCATGGCACCTTTGGGGGTCACTGTTATTCAAGCTGAGGTCGCGATCCTTGGAGCTCAGGGGAAAAATTGGAAAAGACGATGAAAGGGAGTGCCAGATGTGTAACTTGGGCATGGTGGAGACCCTGGAACACTTTCTTCTAGAATGCCCAGTCTAAAAGAATGAGATTCACTGGGAGTATAATGGTGAAGTGGGATGGGAGAATGAAGGGCATGTGGTTAGGGGGAGACTCAAAGGAGAGGGTTAACATGCTAATCGGAGAGATTGGGAAGAATGGGGCAAGGGTTGTCATCAAGCAGTTCGTCTCCGGGTGTTGGGATGAGAGGAGAAGCGTGGGAATAGGGAGGCAGTTGGGAGTACAGGGGTAAGCAAGGCCTTCTCATCCGAGAACCGCGACAGATCAGCGGCTGGCCAAAGTGTTATTATTATATTATGTCAGGCTCTGTGAAAGGAACGAAAACACTGTTAGAAAACTGTAACAAATCTGGGAACGTTTTGTGATTATTTGTTCGGGTTTAATAAATAAACAGGTTATTATTCGGTTTGTTTCATATTGACGGAGAATATCAGCCCTCTCCAGGTCACACCAGCCTTCAAGCGTCGGTTTCCGACTGATATGAATTCACCTTGGGCTAATATCTTAGCCGGTATGAATCTAACAAAGTAATAGCCTCCAAGTATCGCATTGGTTTTTGTTTTCATTATGATCATAACAATAATTCACCATGACTCCCATGAAGCTGATGTGTTTTCTTCAATTGGGTAGTCGTCGTTTTTGTCTCATACAGGAATAAAGCATTTTCGAATTGCAACTAATTTACAATTGTAAAGGAATTAAATGCATCAATGTCCAATAATTCCCATTAACATTCAAAACAATATAACTGATTTGAAATGTTTTTTATCAGTACACATTCTGGATAAATTTGAATGTATTTATATTATTCACTTAGTTACTAATATCTTTTAATGTATTTCCCATAACATACATTTGAATATTCAAAATTATTTGTCAGAAAATAGAAGATATCTTCGCTATTTTAGTGAAAATCGCCTGTGGAATTGAAAGTTTTATTTTTCGAGAGCGCTTGTGTGGTTCACTCGTAGCTTTTTGATTGTATGCTTTGTGACATTTTACTGCTCAATATTGAACCCAAATCGACTGCAAACACATACACATGCACGTTTCAAACCAATAACAAAGATCAGCTGATCGTTCTTTCCAGTCTGTACTAGCCAAATCACGCAAACATAAAAATAGTCCCACATTCCAATGATAATTTAACTAACTGATTGTCAAACACTATTGTAAATCTCACTGTCCATCCTGGTCCGTTTCCGAAAAAATGTCAGCATTGATTTCTGCATATAACAGCATATAATGTAAGAATTAGACTATTTTTGTGAACATCAAATAGAGGATTAAAATAATCTTCTTTTGCTGCATAGTATTATGCTCAGCTACTCATCTATATACTCTGGCTCAGTCAGGGTCAGTTTTCAATTCAAATATTAACTGTAACTTTTGTTTCATGTTTTCACGAGATAGCCAGACAAACCCTCTGTGAAAACCCTGGTACTATCACTATGAGCTTGAATTAAGTAAGTGGGGTTTTATATCAAAGATGCACAGTGAGAATTTTCATTAGTTTCAGGCTACAAGAGCTCCACTCAGAGAAACTGGGCATTTAGATTATTTTCCGTAAATTTTTTACATTATTTTAGATGTTCTGCTAAACACATTGCTACTCATTGTAAAATCCAAATTGTGCCGTGATGATTCAGCTATGAAAATTATGTTAACCATTCCCAAATAAAAATTCATAAATTTCCACTGATTGTTTTTAGTCAAACTGGAGTACACAATTCTTTAATGCATCTAATTTAATTTACAAAAAAGAGAACAAATCCCCTAATCAGCCTAGTGGGGCCTTATTCACTAACCCTACCTGACAGGTGCCTATTAGACCACTAAACAACAATATAGCCTTGTTATGTGAAAATAAGTTGAAAAAAAAAACCCACCAGGAAAAAAATGCAACTCCAGGAAAAAAGGTGATTTGGCCCCCATCCAACCACCCACCCACCCCGGCTTTGTGTCCTGATTTTTTTGGAAGACCCCCCCCCCCCCCACCCCCCTGAATTAGAAGGATAAAAAGTGAGATATAAAGAGAAAATGCGAAATTGAAATCTGTGTACGAAACGTCCAGGCTTGTTTGTGTACGAAACGTCCTAAATTGGCCTTGTACGAAACGCCCGTGTACGAAACGTCCAGCACCCTAGTACACGACGTGCCCCCATGTGGACAATCGGGGTTAAGCCCCTTACCCAAGGACAAAACGCAAGGGAATCCAAATCGATCGCAAGGGAATCCGAATCGATCGCTCAGACGGTCACCCATCCGAGGACTAACCGGGCACCACGTTGTTGCATAACTTCGGTGATCTGACGAGAACCGGTTACAAACGCCACCGCTCCCCCTAAATGTCAATTCAGAACGAAAAATCTGGAATTGAGTGCACCGACTCATCCCCCCCACCCCCACCCCCCAAAAAACAAAAAAAAAAAAACAAACAAAAAAAAAAAACAAAACAACTACTTGGGCGAATCGATCAAAACGTTTTTTTCGGAAAAGTTACCCAGTTCAAGGCCCAATATCACTCTTTATCTTTATACCTCCTCCCCATAGCGGGGATAGAAAGGATGCACATTGTCCGTCCGTTCGTCCGTCCTTCCTTCCATCAGTCCGTCGTACCGTCCGTCCGTCCGTCCGTCCCGGAGTTCAATTATGAATAACTTGTAAAGTACTTGGTTGAGTGACTTGATAGGAACCCCAAGCGGGCCGTAGGCCCGCAAAGGGTTCCACATACCCAAAAAATAAATGTGTTCCAGAACAGAATTCTCTATAGCCGCCAATGCGATTTTTGAAGTGGAAGTAAATTTCAGTGAAAGAATCACGTAACTTCCGGTGTCGAATTGCCCATTAATTGCAATTGGCCGAATCCTAGTCAAAACGTCCCCAAACCAAAACGTCCCCAAATATTTTGGTCAAAACGTCCCCAAACAGTTGGTCAAAACATCCCCACAAATTAGTCAAAACGTCCCCAACAGTTGGTCAAAACCTTTCTGTGCGCACACCTAAAGCAAGATTATTGACCCTCGCTTCCGACCCTTGTGAATCCATAGGCAAGTAAAGTTATTCGGGCTGAAGGAGATTTCAATCCCACATCGTCCCAGTGCGCTTTCGGCGCCCTGAAACTTTTCATTCATTCATTCATTCATTCATTCATTCATTCCGACCGAAAAATAGTATAAACATTGCAAAATTATAAATATGATGAAACTACGAAAAAAGGATAAATGAGTTGGGGACATTTTGACCAAATCTTGGTGACGTTTTGACCAACTCTTGGGGACGTTTTGACCAATTCCTGGGGACGTTTTGACCAACTCTTGGGGACGTTTTGACCAATTGTTGGGGACGTTTTGATCAACTCTTGTGGACGTGTTGACCAAAAGAATTAGGGGACATTTTGGTTTGGGGATATTTTGACCAGCACCCCGGGATATGCATGTATACATATCTACACTTCATGGTTAATCAAGGCCTTCTCATCCGAGAACCGCGACAAATCAGCGGCCGGCCAAAGTGTTATTATTCTTATTACTCGAATTCTGTCCTTCTGGAGGTTTGTCAATATTCTTTGCTGATGATCTCGTACTTTCAGATCGATCTCTCCTGATTTCGTTGCAAATTGTCTGCCAGTGATAACCTTAAATTTGAAAAAAAAACCCGCACATATATGATATAACCGATAATATAACTGATAATTGTTATTATATTGGGGCGATTGTATACAGATATGAATTGAAACGTATCTTGTAAAGTATCAAAATGAATAGAAACGCAGTTTTTGAATTATTCCGAATGTTAAAGTGTTGGAAAAGTTTGCTTGAAAAAAGGTACATGGACATTTCGTCCGTAAACCGAGTCGTACGCTTACAATTTTACCCATTTCGTCCGCCAGCGCACCGAATCGTCCGCTAGCAATTTTGCACAATTAGGCCGCTTGCAATTTTACCCACTTCGTTTGCCAAGGGTTTGAATATCATAAAAACGTGGAAAATAAAATTAATGATATTTATTCAGTATCAAGTGAAATAATGATATTTATTCAGTACACAAGATAATAACATTAACAGCACAGCAGAGTAAATATTTTTCAATGAATAAATGCAAAAATTATAAAATTATGTTATGGAACTTAATATAACAAGTTTTGATGCATTTCTTAATATAATTATAACAAGTTTGGATGCATTCTTAATATAATTAATTCCTGTAATACATTTGCTAATAATTTTGCAAAATTATAGGATTATGTTGCGGAAGTTAATATAACGTGAATTTTGATGCGTTTCTTAATATAATTAATTCTTATAATACATTTGCTAATAATTTTGCAATTATTCACTGTAAAGCACTGGTGGCGCTCTTCAATGAATAATTGCAAAATTATAAGATAATGTTGTGGAACTTAATATAACGTACATATACTTTAAGAACTTTTGCTGTAATAATATAATTATTATCGGCAATCCATTGAATAACGGTAATTACAGCTGCATTAAACAGTGTCGAAATTAATTAGATGGCTGAGTAGTTTATTTGTCTGACATTTCTGTTTTCAGAATTTCGTATAAGTATATGAAATTTTAATGAAAAGAGGTACATTAAGATGTATTACAATAGACAATATACAATAAAGTATACAATAACATTATATAAATAAATAAATAAATAAATAAATAAATAAATAAATAACAAATGATTCAAAATACAATACTTCGATACTTTGTGGACGAGTTTCGGACAAGTTGGGTAAAATTACAGCAGACGACTTGGGTAAAATTGCAGCGGACGATTTGGTTAGCGGACGAAATGGGTGTAATTAAAAAAAAGTGATACTGACAGTTTGCTTTCGGTCTCGTCAGAAATCAAAACAAAGTAATAATGTGTTACTTTTTGGTGTCATCTGTATTTCTGAACAGTACTTTGCAGTTTCGAACACCAAAAAATGGAAAATAATAACCTTTTTGGATATTTACCACATTTGAAAGTGGCATGTCATCTTTATTCGGGAACTGGAAGAAGATTCGGCTTGGGGAAAACTTGGCCCAGGGAAGATTTGTCCAAAAGAAAAGCAGTACACATCTGTTAGGATATTTTAGATATGCTACGATATTCGTTTTAACTTCTAAAAATAATTCTTAGAAAAGGTATTAATATATTGCTCGATATTTATTGAAAACAAATATTAATATACATGTATATCGTCGAGCAATTATCTCTGCAGTAAATTCTCATTCGCTGTGTTCCAGGCCTGGCATTTTCAGGAGAGCGATTTATTCGCTCGCCCACTGTTCGGCTTAAAAAAATTAAGGAGAACGAAAACTAGCCCTCCTGGCCTTAGAAAATAATGATTACCATAACAACCTATTTCTAAATCCCACATCTTTTCAGATCTCTGCTATGTTAGTAGTCTCTGTAAGACGGCCACACTGCCTCTCCCACACCTTCAGGTTTTGTCGAGGCCCAGAGGTGTAGGAGTAGTAGGGGCAGTGTAGCCATCTCACCGATACTTCCTTCTTAGCAGCACTAAATAAAATGTACAATGCCCACTTGGCAGATTTCATTAATAGTAAAACTTCATTTTGTCACTTTTAGATTTTGTAAGCTCGAGGAGAGCTAATCCTACATTTTTAAGAATGCCAGGCCTGGTGTTCTGTAATAATTAACGTCTCTCATCTGTGAGAATGGTATCCAGTCACTTCAGCCCCAAGTCCTTTCGGCCTCTCGTCACTTCGGCCTCAAGGTCATTTCAGACCCTTGCTTCCGACTCTTGTGGATTCATAAGCAAATAAAATAAAATTATTCAGGTCGCAAGGGATTTCAAATCCCACATCGTCCATGTGCACCTTCGGTGTGCTAAAACTTTTTATTCATTTATTCATCATGAAAGAAAATCTACTAGGCTTGAAAGAATACCATGCATCATGTGTATATCTGAATATCTATTTGAGGTATAAATGTTGAAAAACGATTGAATAAAAAAATATTAAAATTCAAACGATATTTAAAAATATTTATAGAGGCCGAAATGACTTGGAAAATTGGGACTGAATTGACTTGAGGCCGTAATGACTTGGGGCCATTTCTCAAGTACATAGTTTCATTATTAGTTTGTGATATTTGTTTTTGCTGAACAGTGGAACCCTGTTAATTGAAGAGCCACTTTGCCAATGAAAAATATTCAATTAACAGGAGTATGTGCATGTAATTAACAGGGATTGTATCTCTTTCCTGTATTCCAGAGATAAACGTAGCATTTATTCTATTATGTTTTGTTTGACAGAGCTTCATGGTTCTCTGTCAAACAAGACGTAATAGATTAAATGCCTGTGTTGGGTGTACTGAGGCCAAATTGGTCTATAACCAAAGGAAAACTGGGAAGAGTCGGGGTAATTTCTCGACATGTTACATGATTTCTTATTCAATTAACAGGAGATTACTGTATAACCTATATTCAATTAACAGGTCAAATATGTACTTGAGGCTTGGTAAATGGTTTTGTGTTGGGAAATTATATTCAATTAACAGGGATATACAATTAAGATATATCCAATTAAGTGGGCATCACTGTATAACCAAAACCACCCCCTCTCCCACCCCAATCAAAACCATCATTCAGAAGTCTTGGATTCAGCAAATTTGATTTCTTTATTTTTTCGGGTTTAACAACACTTTTTACAGCCTCATGTTGGATTGTTTTACTAGGGGAGGAACCCAGATTACCTGGAGAGAACCACTGAGCAATGGCAAGCAACTGTCTGGCTGCTCAACATAGTAACTCCAAACAAGCATGGTTAGCATTGGTTGAAGACAAGTACATCATCAATGTGCAGTACACCTTTGTACAGTTGCCACAGGTGGGATTCAAACAGAACCTCGCCTCTTGTTTTGGGAAGGTTATTTTGTTCCAGCTTCATGAAGGTTTGTTTCATATTATACAATTTTGTCATGATTAGTAATAATAAATCTTTAAAAAAAAACTATAGAAAAAATGCATAGAACATTTAAAAAAAAAAAAAATTCTGTGAAGATTTGACCTCTGAGTTGTTGAGAGTTGATCACGACTGAGAGTCAGAGACCGAATATTCTCGAAAAAAGTATGAGGGCTGAATCATCCTGTGGTTGAAACTTCGTGAACCTCTTTTTTCAAACTAAACTGCCCATTACTTATAAAACACGATAACTAAGGCAAAAACAATACTATGGAATTCCTAAGTCTGAAATTCTATAAATTCCAAATAAATTTACACAAATAATATAGCAAAATGAAGGATGTGGTGTATAGAACCCCAAAAGTATGTGTGCACCTCACGCACTGATACACAGTCGACATCAGACATCAGCGGTTCCTGAAAGTGTGCTATCGGTACCATATTTGTACCATAACTGATAATAATAAAATAATATTTCATAAGAACAACAAACACAGGAATTCAAAATGCCAACGCTGTCCCATTGTCCTTGAAAGGGGGAGTCTTTCACAAATAGTTTTTTGCCATGTGATACTCTGGATACACCCCATTTTTCGCTCAACTTTGACATAGTCAAATTTGAGGTTATGCCATGACCCGTCGTCCATCTGCCCATCTGTCCGGCGTCATCAATTCAATATGGCTTCGGCTAGAGGTTGTATTTATGAACCGATCTTCACAAAACTTCTTGGGTACCTTTGTTATCACTGTGGGACGAGAACGAGTGTTTTTTGGTGCAGGTCCAAAATTCAAGATGGCCACCAGCATCCATTTTGTACTGAAATTAGTGCAATCAGTTTTTTGTACAGAACGTCTGTTTGAAAGTTCTGATTTGAATAAACTTTTGTATGAATGTTTAGTAACATGGAGTACATCACATATAATACAGCTTTTTTCTCGTGCTGAAATTATGCAAATTAGATGAACTTTGATTTATTCAGTGCTACTTGTACACAGTAAGTGTCCGTCAATAAGACTTGGGCTAGGGCCTGTATGTATGAACTGATCTCCACGGAACATCTTGGGTACCTTTGTTATCACCTTGGGACGAGAACGAGTGTTTTTGGGTGCGATCCAAAATTCAAGATGGCTGCTGATGGCCATTTTGTACCGAAATTAGGTACAATCAGTTTTTTGTTTTTGTTCAGAACTTCTATAGGACTTGGGCTAGAGGCCGTATTTATGAACCGATCTTTACAAAACTTCTTGGGTACCTCTGTTATCACCGTGGGACAAGAATGAGTGTTTCTGTGTGGAGTCCGAAGTTCAAGATGGCCACCGGCAGCTATTTTGTACAGAAATTATTGCAATCAGTTGTTAGCTCACCTGAGCAAAGCTCAAGGTGAGCTTTACTAATCGCTTTCCGTCCGTCGTCCGGCTTCCGTCGTCGTCCGGCGTAAACTTTACAAAACCAACTTCTCCGAAGAAACCACTGGCCCAATATTTTTCAAATGTTGGGTAAATGTTTATTACCTAATGTCAATTCAGATTTGTTCAAATGAAGTTGCACCTCCTCCTGGGTGGGACCACGCCCCCAAGGGGCACCAAAATCTTTGAAAATCTTCTCATGAACCAACAGTAGCAGAGACTTGATATTTGGTATGCAGCTTCCTTTTGAGGTGTAGAATCAAGTTTGTTCAAGAGAAGTTTGTCGGGCATTATTTGCCTTCGTTATGGGAGGGGCAAAAATTTGCAAAGGTGCATTTCAGGCAAATTTCGTCAAAAATCTTCTTCTTCAGATCCAGCAGGCAGAATCTTTTGATATTTGGCTTGAAACATTGTGGGGTGGATCTGATTCAAGTTTGTTCAAATCGGCCCCCTGGGTTTATATTTGGGCTCAGTATAGAAGCTCGAATTCGAACTTAGTGCATTTCAGGCAAATTTCTTAAAAAAACTTCTTCTCAAGATCCAGCAGGCAGAATCTTTTGATATTCGGTATGCAACTTTGTGGGGTGGATCTGATTCAAGTTTGTTCAAATCGGCCCCTGGATTCATATGTGGGCTCACTATAGAAGCCCGAATTCGAACTTAATGCATTTCAGGCAAATTTCTTAAAAAATCTTCTTCTCCAGATCCAGCAGGCAGAATCTTTTGATATTTGGTATGCCACATTGTGGGGTGGATCTGATTCAAGTTTGTTAAAATCTGCCCCCTGGGTTTATATTTGGGCTCAGTATAGAAGCTCGAATTCGAACTTTGTGCATTTCAGGCAAATTTCTTCAAAAAACTTCTTCTCCAGCTCCAGCAGGCAGACTCTTTTGATATTTGGTATGCAACATTGTGGGGTGGATCTGATTCAAGTTTGTTCAAATCGGCCCCCTGGGTTTATATTTGGGCTCAGTATAGAAGCTCGAATTCGAACTTAGTGCATTTTAGGCAAATTTCTTAAAAAATCTTCTCCAGATCCAGCAGGCAGAATCTTTTGATATTTGGTATGCAGCATTGTGGGGTGGATCTGATTCAAGTTTGTTCAAATCGGCCCCCTGGATTCATATGTGGGCTCACCATAGAAGCCCGAATTCGAACTTAATGCATTTCAGGCAAATTTCTTAAAAAATCTTCTTCTCCAGATCCAGCAGGCAGAATCTTTTGATATTTGGTATGCCACATTGTGGGGTGGATCTGATTCAAGTTTGTTAAAATCTGCCCCCTGGGTTTATATTTGGGCTCAGTATAGAAGCTCAAATTCGAACTTTGTGCATTTCAGGCAAATTTCTTCAAAAAACTTCTTCTCCAGCTCCAGCAGGCAGAATCTTTTGATATTTGGTATGCAACATTGTGGGGTGGATCTGATTCAAGTTTGTTCAAATCGGCCCCCTGGGTTTATATTTGGGCTCAGTATAGAAGCTCGAATTCGAACTTAGTGCATTTTAGGCAAATTTCTTAAAAAATCTTCTCCAGATCCAGCAGGCAGAATCTTTTGATATTTGGTATGCAGCATTGTGGGGTGGATCTGATTCAAGTTTGTTCAAATCGGCCCCCTGGGTTTATATTTGGGCTCACTATAGAAGCTCGAATTCGAACGTAGTGCATTTTAGGCAAATTTCTTAAAAAATCTTCTTCTCCAGATCCAGAAGGCAGAATCTTTTGATATTTGGTATGCAACATTGAGGGGTGGATCTGATTCAAGTTTGTTCAAATCGGCCCCCCTGGATTCATATTTGGGCTCACTATAGAAGCTCGAATTCGAACTTAGTGCATTTCAGGCAAATTTCTTAAAAAATCTTCTTCTCCAGATCGTGCAGGCAGAATCTTTTGATATTTGGTATGCAACATTGTGGGGTGGATCTGATTCAAGTTTGTTCAAATCGGCCCCCTGGATTCATATTTAGGCTCACTATAGAACCCCGAAATCGAACTTAGTGCATTTCAGGCAAATTTCTTTGGAAATCTTCTTCTCAAGATCCAGCAGGCAGAATCTTTTGATATTGGGTATGCACCATGCTTAGGGGGGGTGAGATTCAAGTTTGTTCAAGCCAAGTCCCTGGGTTCATATTTGGGCTCACTGTGGTAGCCAGAATTATAACTTTGTTCAAAATGAGGAATTTTCTTTAAAAATCGTCTTCAGATCCAGCAGTTGGAATGTTTTGATATTTGATATGCAGCATCCTTAGGGGGTGAGATTCAAGTTTGTTCAAGCCATGTCCCTAGGTCCATATTTGGACTCACTGTGGGAGCTTGAATTGTAACTTAGTTCAAAAGAGGAATTTTCTTTAAAAATCTTCTTCAGATCCAGCAGTCGGAATATTTTGATATTTGGTGTGCAGCATCCTTAGGGGGGTGAGATTCACGTTTGTTAAAGCCAAGTCCCTGGATTCATATATGGGCTCCCTGTGGGAGCCCGAATTATAACTTAGTTCAATATGAGGAATATTCTTTAAAAATCTTCTTTTTTTACATCCAGTGGTCAGAATCTTTGGATATTTGGTATAAGCTTTTCTTAGGAGGAGCAGATGCAACTTGCTGAAATCAATTCTCTGGGTTGATATTTATGCTACCATGTCAGGTGAGCGCCCTCAGGCCCCTTGGGGCCTTTTGTTTGTACAGAACTTCTGTATGAAAGTTCTGATTTGAATAAAGTTTTGCATGAATGTTCAGTAACATGGAATACATTACATATAATATAGGTTTTCTTCTCGTGCAGAAATTATTCAAATTAGATGAACTTTGATTTATTCAGCGCTTCTTATACATGTACACAGTAAGTGTACATGTCAATACGGCTCGGGCTAGATGCAGTTTTTATGAATCAATCTTCACGAAACTTCTTGGGTACCTTTGTTATCACCGTGGGACGAGAACAAGACTTTTGGGGTGCGATCTGAAATTCAAGATGGCTGCCAGTGGCCATTTTATACCAACATTAGGTCCAATCAGTTTTTTTGTACAGAACTTCTAGGACTACATTTGTTATCATCATGGGGTGGTAACAGTTGCTTTTGGGCTCGGCTGTGTTAATATTTGGTGTTGATTGGGGATCGTAAACATAATTAGCATAACCCAGTTTTCTGTTTCCAATGAGAAAAATAAACCCTCACCCGTGGGAACCCTATGAGCTAAAGATAAAAAAATTCAAATACCTGTATTTGAAGAAGGACTGGACAAATATTTATTAATTAGTAGGAATCAACCGTAGAAGTGTTTGAATCAAACAGACCAAAACAATTGCTAACATTTGGCTTATGATGTACCATACAAGGATCCATTTGTAACATTAACCCCATGGAGATTTCTTTTCTAGTTTAACAGCTAACTGTCACCAACCTTCACAATACTTTACTTGTACATTTGTTACAGGCTATGGTCAGTATTCATGTAAGATATTTACAATACTTTACATGTATCTTTGTTATCAGGTCATTACCCAGATGTGTGTCATTGCTATGTCACGTACTATACATGTACATGTCTTACACATGTTGAGCTACAGTGTCATTGACACTTTCATTTAATAGAAAATCAATTTTGTAATGCTAGAAAAATCCGGAAAATGACTCAATACAGAGTTATGACCCTTAGTTTGTTATTTTTTGCCTGTGTTCAGATTGTTTGCACAATAACTTGGAACAAATAGCAGTAGATGTGATTCAGTATTGGTATGTGAGACTTTCTTAATGTCTTGAATGAGTTAAAAAAAACTGGTATGTTTCGGCTATACTGAGCAGAGTTATGACCCTTAATTTGTTGATTTTTTCCTGTTTTCACGTCGGTAGTATGATGACTTCAAATAACAATGGATTTTGTCAACGTTTGGTATTTGAGACTTTCTTAACAGCATCTTAGAAAACTGGTACTGTTTGGGCATGCTGATCAGACTTATAGCCCTTAATTAGTTAAAGTTTTCCTGTTTTCAGCTCATTCGCGCTGTGACCTGCACACTTATCAAAGGATTTGGTCAATATTTGCTATGTGAGACTTTCATAATAATGTCTGGAAGGAGTTCAAAAATTGGTACAGTTCAGTCAAACTGAGTGGTGTTATGGCCCTCAATCAGTTAACTTTTGCCTGATGTCAGCTCATTAGCATGACATCCTGAACAAGTATCTATATATTTGGTCAATAATTGGTATGTAAGACTGCAGCAATGTCCCGAAGGAGTTCGGAAACTGGTACGGTACACTGACATACTTGCCCTCAGATAGCTAATTATACCCCCAGTTTTTTCTTCAAAAAGTGGGGTATACTGGATAGCGCCTATCCGCGAGTCAGTGTGTCTGTCCATGCATCTGTGCATACGTTTGTCCATCCTCACTCAGATGTCGGCCTGCATTATAGCTTGAACATTACTGTTCAGATTTCATTGAAATTTCATACACATGTTCACTATCATACATGTAAGATCGTTAAGGACTAACAGCCGTTTTGCTGTTGAAAATATTTTTTCTGTGCATTATGGCCCTTTGAATATACAAAAATAGCCTATTTTTTGTCAGTTCGCCCTGTATATCTGGTTTGGATTATCGGATCTCAATCATATTTATTACTTTTCACTTTTCAGACTTGTCCCACTTTTTAACTTTGAAAATTTGCTGTTTGTCTCGTAAAATACCAATTTTTGTCGGTTTGCCTCATATTTCAGGTTTGGGTTATCAGATTTCAATAAAATTTGGAATGAAGATTGTTTATGGGAAAGGCTTTCAAATGTGTCACGTCCCTGTAGTAAAACCAAGAAAATTCATTCAAATCTCCTCCCCACATGTGGCATTATGTCTTTGTTCTCTTTGATGCTCCAGTCATCATTGTTTCTGGCCTTTACAGTTACGACTGGGTTGGGGGGAATTTATGTTGCTGCAAAACAAAGACAATAATTTCACATCTCACATGCAGATGATCTGATTGACAGAAACTATTGTTATCAAGTGCACGTTGATCTCGCAGTTTTTGCAAGATTGGATTTCTGTCTGCTGTAAAACAAAGATGATAAACCCCTTGTGTATGCGTAGTGTTGAAAATTTGTCCATCTTAGTATTTTGAGAGAGGTTGGGGGGGGGGGGAGTGGGGTGCACATGCCATGCTGAGCATGCTGTTCTTAATATTACATGACCCTGTAGAGCTACTCTGGTGTTTTGAGTTCTAAAATGGGCTTGTGAACACTTCAAAATTATACACACAAAAAAAAATTGCCCTGAGATTTGTTGCAGAGTCCATTGGGTGAGATATTTTGTCTGTCATCTGACCCAGCCTTATCCTTGACACTGGTATGTCAGCACCTCTGGTACAATCTCTTGCATTTGAAGTCTATCCATATGACCATCTGTATATATGTCCATCTGCACTCTGATGTCTGTTTGCATTATAACTTGAACATTACTTCTCAGATTTCAGTGAAATTTGTGATAAAAGTTGTTTTTTTGGGGAAAGGCTTTCAAATGAGTCTATCCCCAGCTGTAAAACAAAGAAAATACCTGCAAACCGCCTTCCCACTCTTGGCATTATAGGAACCCCAGCAGGCTGTAGGCCCACAAGGGGTTGCACATACCAAATCAGATAAATGCGTTCCAGAACAGAATTCTCTAATACCGTCAAACGGTATATTGAATTGGACAGTAAATTTCAGGGGAAAAACCATGTGACTTCCGGTTCACAAGTGCCGATACAATTGCAATCGGCTTATCCCCTCAAGGAAACTTTGGACCGATATCAACAATCAAACAAAATGTCAAATGCGTTCGTTTTCTGTTGCAACCCAAATTGCATCTTATCCTTGTGTGTTATTTATAGGAACCCCAAGCGGGCCGTAGGCCCCCAAAGGGTTCCACATACCCCGTCAGATAAATGTGTTCCAGAACAGAATTCTCTATAGCCGTCAATGTGATTTTTGAAGTGGACAGTAAATTTCAGTAAAAAAAAAACACGTAACTTCCGGTGTCGAATTGCCCATGCAATTGCAATTGGCCTGTCCCCCTCTGCCCTAGTTCAGCGATCTGAACGTAGTGGCTACCCCTCTACGTTCAGATTCTTCCCATTCAATCCTATAGAAAAAGTTCCCATCAAGTTTTTATGGGAACTCAAAACTCGAAATTAGGAATATATATCATGCTTTCGCCCTTATTACCGACTGCAATCGATAGTACACGTATTTCCTTACATTTGGGAAGAGTTTATTAATCCAAACTAGGTTTTATCCTTTAATTGTCGTCATTTGTGTACTCGTGAGGCGGCGACGGAGTTTTCAAAATCGGCCATGTTGTTGTTTAAATATAAAACAGTAAAAACGATAACCCGGTAATGGCGCCGAAACGAATAGACCTATTCATCGATGCGGAATAGGAAATTCGATCGCAATTGTGCAGAATGGGTTTGATAATCTGCTCTGTGCGAATGCGACCAAGTTTGATGGCCTCCTCTGCGCGAATGAGATCGAATTTCCTATTCCGCATCGATGAAAAGGTCTATTCGTTTCGGCGCCATTACCGGGTTATCGTTTTTACTGTTTTATATTTAAACAACAACATGGCCGATTTTGAAATCTCCGTCGCCGCCTTACGAGTACACAAATGACGACAATTAAAGGATAAAACCTAGTTTGGATTAATAAACTCTTCCCAAATGTAAGGAAATACGTGTACTATCGATTGCAGTCGGTAATAAGGGCGAAAGCATGATATATATTCCTAATTTCGAGTTTTGAGTTCCCATAAAAACTTGATGGGAACTTTTTCTATAGGATTGAATGGGAAGAATCTGAACGTAGAGGGGTAGAACTACCTCTGCCCGGGAATCAAATGTATTTTATTGCAATCTAATTCGCCTCAAAGCTTTGCGTGATACATTGGCCTTCATTTCTACACTTCAGGGGTAACCAATACTTCTCATCCGAGAACCGCGACAAATTAGCGGCCGGCCCAAGTGTTATTATTATTACTCGAGTTCTGTCCTTCTGGAGGTTTGTCAATATGCTCAGCTGATGATCTCGTCATTTCAGATCGAACTCTCAGTCCTGATTTCGTTGCAGCTTGTCTGCCAGTGATAACCCCAATCGAAAAAACGTACATATAACCGATAAAAAAAAACTGATAATTGTTGTTATATTGGTGCGATTGTATACAGATATGCATTGACACGAAATCTCAAGACGAACAAAAACTCAGTTTTTGAATTATCCGAATGTTATTAAGGTGTTGTAAAAGTAAGGAAAAGTTTGCTTGAAAAAAGGGTATACAGACGTTTCGTCCGCAAGCCGAGCCGTCCGCTTGTCCAGGAAAATATTGTCTGCACATTTTCTACATTTCGAACAAGACACCCACCCCCTACTAACGTGTGACATTTTCCCAGATTAAGCCCAATATTCTCACATATAAAGCCTCCTGATGTTGTATTTATGTTAAGTGTGTGCTGTACAGCATCATCTTTAAGGTTTGAAACACAAATGATGTCATATATTGGCTGATATATTGATATGTTTTTAAAAAATTCAAAAAAATTCACAAGTTGGAAATGCACATTTTGGGTGCACTGAAGAGACCCACCCACCCCTACATACATTATTCACTGTTAGGTGCCGGTGGAGCTCTTCAATGAAAAATTGCAAAATTATAAGATTATGTTGTGGAACTTAATATAACATACACATACTTTAAGAACTTTTACTGTAATAATATAATTATTATAGGTAAACCATAAATAAACAGTAATTAAAATTTATTAGATGGTTGGGTAGTTTATTTTGTTCTGACGTTTCTGTTTTCAGAATTTCGTACACGTATATGAAATTTAATGCAAGGAGGTACATTAAGATATATTACAATAGGTAATATACAATAAAGTATACAATAAAATTATTATTTCAATAAATAAAAAATGATTCAAAATACAGTACTTGAATACTTTCCCCCAGCGAACGAATTTCGGACGTGTAGGGTAAAATTGTAGAGGACGACTTGGGTAAAATTGCAGCGGACGATTTGGTTAGCAGACGAAATGGGTGTAATTCGAAAAAGAGATACTGACAGGTTGCTTTCAGTCCTGTTAGAAACCAAAACAAAGTAATAATGTGTTACTTTTTGGTGCCATCTGTAGTTCTGAACAGGCCTTTGTAGTTTCAAACACTAAAAAATGGAAAATAATAACCCTTTTGGATATGTACCACCATTGAAAATGGCATGTCATCTTTTTTCGGGAACTGGGGGAATCTTCGGCCTGGGGAGAATCATCCAAAAGAAAAGCAGTACACATCTGTTAGGATATTTTAGATACGCTACGATTTTCGTTTTAACTCCTGAAAATAATTCTTCAAAAAATATTAATAGATTGTTTGATATTTATTGAAAAAATATTAATATAATGTATGTCGTCGAGCAATTATCTCTGCAGTAAATTCACATTCGATGTGTTCTGTAATAATTAACGTCTCTCATCTGTTAGAATGGTATCCAATCACTTAGGCTCCAAGTCATTTCGTCCTCTGGTCACTTCGACCTCAAAGTCATCTCTCCCCTAGTCACTTCTGTCCCTTGGTCATTTCGGCATCATTTTAAGTGTAGAGATCTATAAAGATCAGTGCATAGTTCATGTTTAGAAGTAATGGGTAATTACCTAATTTACCTTTATTAAGTAATGTTCTGTTATTTGTATTTACACAGTGTACAGAAAAGTTATACATGACATTAAAAATTATCCATGTGTTCAATTTTACAGACATTTAAGACGCTATCTGTATAAGTAAGATCAATTATTTTACTTTGAAATTTTGCAAAGTATATGCAGTCATTCATTCATATTGTTATGCACAATTCCTAGTCACCTTCCAGTTTGAGGTTCACAGGGTTTCTTTTTCTTTTCTTTTTTTTTCTGAAACAACCACCAAACTGCGATTTCGATACTACCATAAATGTGTCCACATTTTCTAAAACACAGAGCAGAATCTTTGTAGTTATGCGCAGTTCCTAGTCCCCTTCCAGTTCGATGTCCACGGGGGTCTGACCCCAGTGCCCCACTTTCAAGGCATACACTCAAACCAAATAACATTACTGACCCTCGCTTCCGGCTCTCGTAGATTCATAAGCAAATAAAATTATTCAGCTCGCAAGGGATTTCAAAGCCCACATGGTCCATGTGCACCTTTGACATGCTGAAACTTTTCTTTTATTTATTCATCATGAAAGAAAATCTACTAGACATATATCATATGTATACCTGAATATCTAATTGAGATATAAATGTTGACAAAAAATTAAATAGAAAAATGTTAAAATTCAAAAAATATTTGAAAATATTTATAGCAGCCGAAATGACCTGGTATATTGGGGCTGAATTGACCGGACACTGTAATGACTGGGGCCGAAATGACTTGGGGCCAAAGTGACTGGAATTCGTGAGAATTGCATCCAAACTGTCCTCCAACAATTTGACCCAAACTGGATACTAATCTAACCCAAACCATCCTTTGGCAATTTGCCCCAAACTGTTCTCCAGAATAGGGGCACATGATTCTTATTGATTTATTTATTGGGGTTTAATGACACTTTGATAGCCAGGGTCACTTCATGTCGGACAGTTTTACGGGTGGGAAAAGCCAGAGAGAACCACCAAGCAATTACAAACATCTAACGTACAAACAGCACACAAGCTGGGTTAACATTGGTTGAAGACAAGTGTACAATTGACATGCAGTATGCCTTGGTACGCAATGGCACTACGTGGGCAATGGGAATGAAGTGTATTGCCCAAGGAAACAAAGTGGTTGCCGCAGATGGGATTTGATAGAGGACCCTTTGGCTTGCAGCCTACACCTCTAACTACTGAGCCCTTTAACCTTCAAAACTGTATAGTACCAGCTAAAACATGTTGTAGGATGACCACATGAAAATTTCACAAGTACATAGTTTCATTATTAGTTTGTGATATTTGTTTTTGCTGTACAGTGGAACCCTGTTAATTGAAGAGCCACTTTTCCGATAAAATTATTCAATTAGCAGGAGTATTCAATTAACAGGGATTGTGTCACTTTCCTGTATTCGAGAGATAAACTTAGCATTTATTCTATTATATTTTGTTTGACAGAGCTCCATGAACTCTGTCAAACAAGATATAATAGATTAAATGCCCGTATTGAATGTACTGAGGCCAAATTGGTCTATAACCAAAGGTAAACTGGGAAGAGTCAGGGTAATTTCTCAAGATGTTACAAGATGTTATTCAATTAACAGGAGATTACTCTATAACCTATATTCAATTACCAGGTCAAAGTTGTACTGGAGGCATGGTAAATGGTTTTGTGTTGGGAAATTATATTCTGTTAACAGGGATATACAATTAAGATATATCCAATTAAGTGGGCACCACTGTATAACGCCCCCCCCCCCCCCCCCCCCCCCCACACACACCTCAATCAAAGCCATCATTCAAAGGTCTTGGATTCAGCAAATTTGATTTCTTTATTTATTGGGGTTTAACAACAATTTTTACAGCCAGGGCCACCCAACAGTTTTACTGGGGGAGGAACCCAGAGCACCCGGAGAGAACCACCGAGCAACAATGACAAGCAACTGTCAGGCTTCTCAACATTGTACCTCCAAGCAAGCAGTGTTAGCATTTGTTGAAGACAAGTGCATCATCAATGTGCAGTACGCCTTATTTCAGTTGCCGCAATTGGGATTCGAGCTGAGAACCTCTCAGCTTGTTTTGGGAAGGTTTTTTTTTGTTCCAGCTTCATTAAGGTTTGTTTCATATCGCGCTTGTAATTTTGTCATAATGGGCAATTCCACACAAGGTAGGACATGACAGGTGAAAATTATAATTGGCTATATCCATTATAAATTGCATGATTTGTGTAGCCAATATATCAAAGTTAACTGAAATAACAAAATTTACCGCGAGTTTGTAAGTATTTCTGAAATTTTTAAAAATTATTTGAGGCTATACATTTTAAAGTGTGTTATAACTACACCATGGATGTTATTTGCAAAAGAAGTATTCATGTTTTTAGATTGATTAGACTCTTATTTCATGATGTTTATTGAAGAATAAGGTTGTGTGATAATTATTTAGAAGTCTGGATCATTATTCAAACAAACATATTAATACTCCATTCTTCTGAAGTTATAGGTGTTTACAATGTTACGTCAGTCACGATAAAGTACATTACATTGATGCCATAGAGATAGATATGAACAGAAACCAATGGCATTGTAAAATCTCCTCCTTCATTACAGTTGAAATAAATTGAGCAAATTATTATTTGACTTTATGAGATAGAACATAAATATTTTGGCCATTGAAAAATGTCACGTCAGGCACGCGTTACGTCAGTCACAGACTGTTACGTCAGTCACATTGTGAAATTTTCGCAGACTGCACATGTATTAATTATATAAAACCCTAATTTTGTACAAATTCATTTTTAGTTCAACTTTGGCGAAGCCAAATTTGAGCTTACATGTATGCCATGGCCAGTCGTCCGTCTGTTCATCAACAATTCAATACTGCTTGGGCTAGAGGCCATATTTATGACCCAATCTTTACGAAACTTCTTAGGTACCTTTGTTATGACCGTGGGACGAGAACGAGTGTTTTTGGGCCCGATCCGAAATTCAAGTTGGCCGCTGGCGGCCATTTTGTACAGACTTAAGTGAAATCAGATTTTTGCGCAGAACCTCCGTATGAAAGCGCTGATTTGAATAATTTTTTGTATGAATGTTTAGTACCATGGGATACATCACATATAATACAGGTTTTTTTCTCGTACGTAAATTATGCAAATTAGACTAACTTTGATGTATTTAGTGTTACTTTCAGCACTGTAAGTGCAAATGCCAATACGGCTCGGGCTAGAGGCTGTATTTATAAACCGATCTTTATGAAACTTCTTGGGTACCTTTGGTATCACTGTGGGACGAGAACGAGTGTTTTTGGGTGCGGTCCAAAATTCAAGATGGCCGATAGCAGCCATTTTGTACAAAATTAGGTGCAATCAGATTTTTGCACAGAACTTCCATATGAAAGCGCTGATTTGAAAAATTTTGTGTGTGAATGTTTAGTACCATGGGATACATCACATATAATACAGGTTTTTTTCTCGAGCTGAAATTATGCAAATTAGATGAACTTTGATTTTTTCAGTGCTACTTACACACAGTAAGTACACATGTCAATATGGCTCGGGCTAGAGGCTGTATTTATCAACTGATCTTCACGAAACTTCTTGGGTACCTCAGTTATCACCTTGGGACGAGAACGCGTGTTTCTGAGTGCGGTCCAAAATTCAAGATGGCTGCCAGTGGCCATTTTGTACCGAAATTAGGTCCACCAATCAGTTTTTTGTACACAACTTCTATACGGCTCAGGCTAGAGGCCGTATTTATGAACCGATCTTTACAAAAGTCATTTAACCCTTTACCTAACATGAAAAGCAGACGACACTTGCAAACAAAATTCTTGAATAACTAATTTTTTTCATTTTTTGTCTAAAAAACATAGGTTATGACCCCTCATTGGAACGAGCTCGACGAGCTCGTTCCAAGGAGGGGTCATAACCTATGTTTTTGAGACAAAAAGTTAAAAAATAATGAAAATTAATTGGCGATTTTTGTGAATAGCGCTGGCCGGTTTTGGCCGTTATGTTGGGTAAAGGGTTAAGTGGATTTTAACTGGTAAAGTGCTGAGTTTTTTCTGACAACAAATCAAAGCTCATCATATACTGCTCTGTTACATTTAATTGGATAATGCCTTATAGGCACTATCCAATTAAATGTCAGAGAGCAAGGTATTGTATAAAAAATCTGATTCATATCAGGGACAATAAAGGCTTCCTCAGAGAATTATTGCCTGTCACTTTTAGTAAAGCCCAAATATGGGCTTCCAGCACTCTACCAGTTAATACTTGATTCTATATAATTCTATGAGCTAAGAGGGAAATAATGTAATAAAAGAAAACGCAAGAAGCAGGAAAGATTAAAATAAGTCAATTAGATAAGCAATTTTGCATAATTGTTCAAATCTGAAGACACAGAAATCTTTGTTCAAACTTGTTACGTCAGTCACGTTACGTCAGTCACGCAAACTTTTCATCCCTCACTGTAATATACCTAATGTTCCTCAAAAACAGTGATCATGTTTTATCATGTGTTCATCATAGATATATACATATATAAACTGGACATGTCCTGCGAATAGTTTGAGGAGACTATTTAATAATCTGAACCACCAGAAAAAGTCATGTCCTTTTTGTGTTACATCAGTCACGACACAAAATTCCACCCTGCTTCCAGGTATTTTCTAGAAGGATGTTCTTTCTTATGCTACTGTATAGTTTGGAGGCATGACATAATACTAAGGCAAATTTAATTTAAATTTACAGTCACTAGGTATATAAAAATAAGCAAAATATGTCAACCTGTTACGTCAGTCATGCGTGGAACAGCCCTAATTAGTAATCATAAATCCTTAAAAAAAAACAATAGAAAAAATGCATAGAATATTTAAAAAAAAAAAATTTCTGTGAGAATTTGACCTCAGAGGTGATGACATTCGACCACGACTGAGACCGAATATTCTCAGAAAAAGTATGAGGGCTGAATCTTCCTGTGACTGAACCTTCATGAACCCCTTTTTTCAAACTAAATTGCCCATTACTTAAAAAGCACCATAACTAAGGCAAAAACAATACTATGAAATTTCCAAGTCTGAAATTCTATAAATTCCAAATAAATTTACACAAATTCTATAGCAAAATGAAGGATGTGGTGTATAAAACCCCAAAAGTATGTGTGCACCTCATGCACTGACACACAGTCGCCATCAGACATCAGCAGTTCCTGAAAGTGTGCTATCGGTACCATATTTGTACCATAACTGATAATAATAAAATAATATTTCATAAGAACAACAAACACAGGAATTCAAAATGCAGCCTCAAGGCAGCATGGTGGTGAATGCCAATGCTGTCAGATTGTCCTTGAAAGGGGGGGATCCTTTACAAATAGGTTTTTGTTTTGTGATACTCTGGATACTCCCCATTTTCAGCTCAACTTTGACACAGTCATATTTAAGGTAATGTCATAGCCCGCTGTCCGTCTGTTTGGGAACAACAATTCAATACGGCTCGGGCTAGAGGCTGTATTTATGAACCGATCTTTACAAAACTTCTTGGGTACCTTTGTTATCACTGTGGGACGAGAACGAGTGTTTTTGGGTGCAGTCCAAAATTCGATATGGCCTCCAGCAGGCATTTTGTACAGAAATTAGTGCAATCAGTTTTTTTGTACAAAACTTATGTATGAAAGTTATGATTTGAATAAATTTTTGTATGACTGTTTAGTAACATGGAGTACATCGCATATAATACAGGTTTTTTCTCGTGCTGAAATTATGCAAATTAGATGAACTTTAATTTATTCAGTGCTACTTACGTATATATCCAGTAAGTGCACATGTCAATACGGCTCGGGCTAGGCTGTATTTATGAACTGATCTTCATGAAACTTCTTGGGTACCTTTGTTATCACCTTGGGATGAGAATGAGTGTTTTTGGGTGCGGTCCAAAATTCAAGATGGCTACCTGTGGCCATTTTGTACCGAAATTAGGTACAATAAGTTTTTATGTACAGAACTTCTATACAGCTTGGGCTAGAGGCCGTATTTATCAACCGATTTTTACGAAATTTCTTGGGTACCTTTGTTATCACCATGGGGTGAGAATGAGTGTTTTTGGGGGGAGTCCAAAATTCTAGATGGTCGCCGGCAGCTATTTTGTACTGAAATTACTGCAATCAGTTTTTTGTACAGAACTTCTGTATGAAAGTTCTGATTTGAATAAATTTGTGTATGATTGTTTAGTAACATGGAATACATCACATAAAATACAGGTTTTTTTCTTGTACAGAAATTATGCAAATTAGATGAACTTTTATTTATTCAGTGCTACTTATACACAGTAAGTACACATGTCAATACGGCTCGGGCTTGGGGCTATATTTATGAACCGATCTTCACCAAGCTTCTTGGGTATCTTTGTTATCACCTAGGGACGAGAATGAGTGTTTTTGGGTGCGATCCAAAGTCCAAGATGGCTGCTAGTGGCCATTTTATACCAAAATTAGGTCCAATCAGTTTTTTGTACACAACTTCTATACGGCTCAGGCTAGAGGCCGTATTTATGAACCGATCTTTACGAAATGTCTTGTGTACCTTTGTTATCACCGTGGGATCAGAGCGAGTGTTTTGGGGTGCAGTTCGAAATTCAAGATGGCCACTAGCAGCCATTTTGTACCAAAATTAGTGCAATCAGTTTTTTGTACAGAACTTCTGTATGAAAGTTCTGATTTGAATAAATTTTTGTATGAATGTTTAGTGACATGGAATACATCACAAAAAATACTGTATAATATGTTTTTTTTTCTCGTGCAGAAAGTATGCAAATTAGATGACCTTTGATTTATTCAGTGGTACTTACACACTGTAAGTGCACATGTCAATATGGCTAGTGCTGGAGGCTGTGTTTATGAAACGATCTTCATGAAACTTCTTGGGTACCTTTGTTATCACCTTGGGATGAGATTCAGAGAACGAGTGTTTTTGAGTGCGGCCCGATATTAAAGATGGCTGCCGGCACTCACACTGTTGCTTACTGAGGTGAGGTCACTTTACCTTACCAAGCTACCTACTAAATACCAAAGGGAAGATTTTTCAGCGCATTCTTATGCATTCTTATTACTTCAGCATCCATAATTCTCAAATATGGCATTAAAACCATGCACATACTGCTTAAATCTGTTTACATAATCGGAATACACCACCAGGGGTGCAGTGGCTCAGTAGGTAGAGGTGGAGGCTGCAAGCCGAGAGATCCTCGGTTCGAATCCCACCTGCGGCAACAGCTTTGTGCCCTTGGGCAAGACACTTCACCCCCACTACCCATGTGGGGGCAAGGTATGCTGTGTACTAAGGCATACAGCATGTTCTTGGTGCACCTGTCTTCGGACAAGCCTAACCCTGCTTGTGTAGTATGTTTGGAGCTCACAGTTGCTTGCCATTCCTCAGTGGTTCTCTTGGGAGTTTCCTCCATCCATAAAACTGCCATGGTCACAATAAGCTGTTGTGCAGATAAATGTGACCTTAAACACCAATAAATAAATAATAAAAAGAACACACCACCTCATACCCATTTCTCCTGTTTTCATTCACCTTGGTATCCCTCGGTTTGCCTCGGTGTTTAGTATGCCCGCCAGAAAAGGAGTGATTTCTTTTTCTAAAAGAGCAAAACAAGAAACAGTAATTTTTAACAGGTAGTAACGAAATAATTTTCATGAAGCGCACAATTTTATGTTAGTTAATAGCTGAAAAAAGGTAGGGTGATATTTGCAAATCTTGCTTTATTACTTTATTACCGGCACCAGCTACTGGTAATGAAAATTGTTGTTTGTCATCAATACTTGATCAAGTTTCTGACAAAGCACATTGTACTATTCTAATATGTTAGCTACTGTACATAAGCACACAATTTGATGTTAGTTTACCATTATACTGGTGCTTAGCCAGGATATCTAAGTTACATGTAGGGGCAAGAGTAATACATGTATCCAGTAGGAGTGGGGCCGGGTCATAAAGAATATGATGCACAGAATCACCTGAGCCACATAGCAGTGAGATAGGGGCGAGGACAAGAGGGTGTGTGACCCTCTCATCAGTGGAGGGAGTCGGGTGCACCCCCCCCCCCCCCCCACCACCCCCCCCCCCCAAAAAAAAAAAAAAAAAATTTGAAATTCAAGACAGTAAAACACAGTTACCTTGACTTTGTGTCCATAATAAGTTGCGAACAAGCGTAAATATCTAGATATTAAAATGTCTTCGGATGTTCATTATATAGGTTAACAGGAGAAAGGAGTGGGGGCATGAATGAAATTGGGGAGGGCATGTGCCCCCTCCAGCCCCCAAGCCTACAGTGTGGCCGCCGTGGACTGGTCACTTTCCATGGGTGGGCAATATTTCTGCGGATGCAATGATAATAGTTTTCAAACATTGTTTACAGCAATAATCATCAAAAATTTGATTAATGAACCACAGGATACAATTTGGTGCTTCATTAATTAAAATTTTATTGATGATGATTTTCTATTACCTAGAAAAAACATGCATAGACCTCATACACTGCCCATGCAAGGATTATGACCAGCAACTGTGCTGTATGTCTGTGTCACTACTATGAGAAGGGACTAATCTAAATGGGTGGGTATGTTTACAAATATTAATATTTTTTAACACCTGATAACAAAGTAATATAAGTTTATAAACAACCACACAATTGACTTTTAATTACAATACTCCTAATTCCCATTAAACATATATGAATGTTTATTAATTTTGTGGAATTTTTACACTGTGCATGAAGCTTATTTGGGCCTGTATGTTTGTTAAAATTGCCCTTCCACTACAGAGGACTTTTTGATATCAGTCTATACTGGATTGTGTGGTATTCCTTTGTGTAAAACAGTGTATTCATTGTAATAATATTCATGCATAAGTTCATGTTCATTGTTTGTTTTAGGCCTCATAATCTACAGAATAGCATGGGTGGCGGTGTATTCCATCACTTGAGTGCAAGAAGGCTTTGCAATGCTATAGCATAAGCCTTGTTGCACTCTAGGGACAAATTTATCAATTTTAATAACATGGGTAAAATATCGGACGTGAACCATTTAATTTTTTTTTTTTAGCTCACATCGACAGTCAAGCAGGGCTTATCTAATCACTCTCCGTCCATTGTCCATCCGTCTGTCATCCATCAACACCATGTTTTGGTCAATTCAAGTTTGTGTGAGTAATGGTACCAAAGGGGTATTACATTTTTGTTTAACTCAACATGCCCAGCCCCATAGGGAGGGGGTGGGGTAAAATGCTCCCAAAATATTTTTAAAATCTTATGAACCAGTTGGTGATATTTGTTATGGAACTACCTTTTGAGGTGTAGAATCACCTGTGTTCAAACGTACTTTGTGAAGCAATATTTGGCTTTGTAATGGCAGGGGTTACATTTTTGGTACCACCCAAAATTTGTATTTTCCGAACCGATGGTCCAATTTGAATGAAATTCAGTATGTGGTAATATTGGGTCATAAGTACTTGTCTCATGCAAAAAAAACCCTGCATCCCCATGGGAACCCCAGGAGCAAAAAAATAGAAATATTTTCAAACTCCCATGTTTGCCAAACCACTTGGAACAGAGAACTGTTATGTGGTATGAAGCGTCCTTAGGACCAGTAGAATTGAATGGTAAAAAAAAATGCCCTCTGTTGTTGTTAGGGAGTTCTGCAGAGGGCATCAGAATAATGTTGGCGCAGCATTTTTGCAAACATTTTAGAAAATCTTTTCTCCAGAACCAGTGTTCAGAATCTTTTGATATTTGGTATACAGCATCCATAGAGGGGTCAGATACAGCCCAAATTTTATGGGGAATTTTCTTTAAAAATCTTCTTCAGAACCACAAGTCAGAATTTTTTAATGTTTGGTACCCTCATTGTTATGATGGTCAGATTCAAGATTGTTCAAACCAAGTCCCTATGTTAATATTTGGGCGTCCTTTGGTACTTAGGGCTATATGGGGAAGTTTTTTTTTAAAAATCTTCTTCTTCAGATCCACCAGTCAGAATGCTTTCGTATTTGGTATACAACATCTCTAAGGGGGGAGGGGGGGGGGGGGTAGGGTGGGGTGGGGGTGAGATTCAAGTTTGTTCAAATCGGGTCTGTAGGTTAAAGAGTTTGAGCTCGCTATGGTAGCCCAAATTTTAACTTCGTGCAATATGAGGAAATTTCTTTAAAATTTTGTTCTTCAGATCCACCAGTCAGAATGCTTTCAGCCTTTCATATTAGGTATACAGCATCTCTAGGAGATCAGATTCAACTTTGTTCAAATCGAGTGTCTGGGTTGATATTTGGGCTCCCTATGGGAGCCAGAAGTGGCCAAGTAGCTGAAGAATTAGACAATTTTTATTCAGTACCCTCTAGAGGTGAAGAGTAATCTACATAGGTTGTATCAAGTGGCTTGAGAGGGGAGCTCCACATTTTATATCATGATCAACTAAAGAAAAGGCATGATGCTTGGAATGTTTTTGTCACTCCTGAGGGGCTCAAAGATTTGCAGTGTATCCTATGGAGATGGATTGCTTAATGTAGATTCATTCTTGGACTCTTATATCGTGTTCTGTTCTCTGTTTATATCGTGTTCTGTTCAAGGTGAGCACTTCAGGCCCTGTGGGGCCTCTTGTTTATTTATTTATTGGGTTTTAACAACACTTTCGAAAACCAGCAGCTACAAGTTTCTTCTCTCCTTGAACCAAGCTTCTCGCCCAACTGCAGCACTCATGGTCCACTGAGTTTTTAGCTCACCTGACTTTCAGTTAGGGTGAGGTATACATGTAGTGATCACTCGCCGTCCGTCGTCCGTGAACATGGTGTTTGCATCTTCTCCTCCAAAACTGCTGAACCGATTTAAGGGAAATTTGAGATGCTTGTTTGTTATGACATTGCATTTTGATTTTGTTTAAATCAAGTTGCCCTGCTCCTCAGTAGGGCCATGCCCAAAAATTTTGCCTAAATCTTAAAAAATCTTCTTGTGAACAAGGAGTAGCAGAGATTTGATATGTGGTGTGCTGCTTCATTTTGAGGTGTAGACTCAGTTTTGTTCAAGAGAAGTTTGTGGGTCTTTATTTGCCTTCATTGTTGGAGGGCAAATATTTTCGCCCCGCCCAAAATTTCTGTTTTTCGAACCAAGAGGCTGATTTGAACCAAATTTAATTTGTGGGCTTATTTGGTCATAAGTAATTAATTTATGCCCCAAAATATTTTCCCGTTCCCTCATGGGAACCGCAGGAGCTAAAAATAGAACAAAATTCAAACGCACATATCTCCAAAACTACATGGCCCTGAGAATTCTGATTTGGTGTGAAGCTTCCTTGGGGCCAACAGAATGGAATGGTCTAAAAAATTGCTGTCGGGTCTTTCATGGAGTACTTTTTCGGGACTTTAAAAAAATACTTAGTCAGCGTTCTGTAACACTGTGGGTAATGGAGAAAGCATTTAAGACTTTTCTTCACCCAATTCACTCCTCCAAAACCTTTCAAATTTCACATATACCATCTTTGGAAGATTTTTTTTACACGTTTATTGAAATCAAATCCCTGGGTCCATATTTGGGCTCTCTATGGGAGTCCAAATGTTGAAATTAGTGCAGTATGAGGAATATTCTTTAAAAATCTTTTTCTTCAGACCCACCAATCAGAATCTTTTGATATTTGCTATGTACCATCATTAGGCGGGTGAGACTTAAGTTTGTTCAAGCCAAGCCTATATTTTGGCTCACCAGGGTTTCGCAAATTGCGAGAACGGTGATTTCATTCCTGTGATGTTCTTGCAAATGCTTGTTAAGAAGATCCATATTTACCATTCCCACAAAAATATAAGCATTTTTTCATTTTTGTGATTGATTAATCGCATGGGTTAACCTTGGTTAACCGATTAATCACTTGCCCCAATAGGTAGCTGAATAATTGCTGTACCGTTGACCATTTATATAATTAAAACTTTACTCAGCATAATGGACAAAACCGGGCAGCGCCATATACAAACATGTCCATTCAAATTTTATTATATTTTCAATTTTTGTCTCAAAAGATAGCTTTTGACCCCTCATTGGAACAAGCTCATTGAGCTTGTTCCAATGGGGGTGGGGGTGGGGGGTCATAAGCTATGTTTTTGAGACAAACATTGAAAATCTTTAGTAATTTAAGAATTTCTTGTGCAAGTATCGTCTGCTACCTGCATTTGGTGAAGGGTTGAGAATGACCGTTTTTAGCTGATACAGTGTAATGATCATGCAAGTGAACAAGTATTTTGGCACGTAACTGGCAAGCATTTCTCTGTCTCATGCAATTGATGTGAGCCAGTGTGACAATGTTTGCCTGTTTTGGAGCAAGTTTGTTCCATAGTTAACCCATACAGGGTATTTTTTGTTTTTAAAAATTTGATTAGCAGTTTCCATTTTGGTTTCAAAAAGTGATGATAAATAGTGAATATAAGCTTACCCAATATGAAAGAAAAATGGTTAGCAATTGGACATTTTTGTATAGCATTTTGCGATGTGAATCCAGCCATCAAATACCCTGCCATATAGTACCGTACTTCAAAAGTAATGGTTAACCGATCAATTACTTTTTTTTATCAATCAAGTTATTGATCATTGGTTAGTCGATTAATCGGTTAACCGTATCAGATCTAATTAATTTCTATAAAACATGATTACTGCAATAGCCTTTGATGTGGTGGTTCAACAATCTAACAATCTATGTATTTGAAGATAAATAAGCATAATTCATGTGATTAAGACACATGTTGGAAATGGATCCCACAAAAAATATATTTGTGAAACCCTGACTCACTGTGGTAGCCTGAGTTATAACTTAGTTCAAAATGAAGAATTTTCTTTAAAAGACTTTTTCAGATTCAGCAGTCGGAATGTTTTGATGTTTGGTTTGCAGCATCCTTACAGGGTGTGTGGGGGGGGGGGGGGGGGGGGGGGGAGATTCAAGTTTGTTTACGCCAAGTCCCTGGGTTCATATTTGGGCTCACTGTCGGAGCCTGAATTATAACTTAGTTCAAAATGAGGAATATTCTTCAAAACTATTCTTCACATCCAGCAGTCCGAATGTTTTGATATATACTTTATCCTTAGGGAGGTGAGCTATAAATTTGTTAAAGCCAAGTCCCTGGGTTCATATTTGGGCTTCCTGTAGGAGCCCAAATTGTACCAAAATTTCTATTTTCCAAATAAATTGAGAGGTTGATTTGAAGCAAATTTGATATGATGGGCTTATTGGGTCGTAAGTACCTAATTTATGACAAAACATTTTCCTGTTGCCCTGTGGGAACTGCAGGATCTAAATATAGACAAAATTTAAAACGCCCATATCTTCAAAACTACATGGCACGGAGAATTTTTATTTTGTGTGACGCTTCCTTACGAAGAGCCGAAAAGAATGGTAAAAAAAAAATTGCCATCAGTTTTATCATAGGGAAGTTTTCCAAGACTTATGCGGAGTCATCATTTTAGTAATGGGAAAAACATTAATGAATTTTCTTCTCCCATTCCACTGCTGCAAAGGCTTTCATATTTCACATATAACATCTTTGGAAGATTTATTCACATGTTTGTTGAAATCAAATCCCTGGGTCCATATTTGGGCTCTCTCTGATTAGATCAGTGCAATATGAGGAATATTTTTTTAAAAATCTTCTGATGATCCACTCTTCAGAATATTTTGATATTTGGGATGCTGCATCCTTAGAGGGGTGAGATTCAAGTTTGTTCAAGCCAAGTCCCCGGGTTCATATCTGGGCAAATTACAGCTTCGTTCAATAAGAGGAATATTCTTTAAAATCCAGTAGTCAGAATCTTTTGATATTGGTATATAGCATCCTTAGGGATGTGAGATTCAAATTTGTTCAAGCCAAGTCCCTGGGTTCATATTTGGGCTCTCTGTGGGAGCCTGAATTATAACTTAGTTATGAGGAATATTCTTTAAAAATCCTTTTTTTTTTGAGATCCACTGGTCAGAATCTTTGGATATTTTGTATAAGCTTTTCTTATGAGGGGCAGATGCAACTAAATGTTCAAATAAATTCTCTGGGTTGATATTTCGGCTACCATGTCAGGTGAATGCCATCAGGCCCTCTGGGGGCTCTTGTTTGTTTTCTGTTTGACAAGATTGCCCTCGCTCTTCTATCTAGATTTTTCATTGTAAGCTAGTCACTACTTTTATGTAGGCTTCCAAAATTTGTTACTGCATGTCTGTCTGTCTGTCCTTCAGATGAAATGTTTCTTTGCTTTTCATTTGCCTGGCTCAACATTTTGAATAATTTGCAGCTATCTGTCACCCTCTAATCTCCCCCCCCCCCCCCCCCCCCCCCCCACACACACACACACACACACACACACACACACAAATATGGGCTGGCAAGTATTGAGTAGTTTATCAAAAAAAGTGGTACTCGCGTACTATGAGTATTGAGTACTTTGGACCCAGCCTATCACAAATATATTAAACATCAAAGAGTATATTATATACTTGAAACAAATAGAGTACAGTGGCTGTGTACTGCTCACTTTCCATGGATGGGCAATATTTCCATGGATACAATAATATTTGATGCCAAACACTAACTATAGGTATAATCATCAAAAGTTTAAGTAATGAAGCACCAGGTACAACCCGGTGCTTCATCAATTACAGTTTTGTAGATGATGATTTTTATTGACTGGTAAATGCATGAGTGAACATCACTGCCCACGCGTATATTACAACCCGACCACAGCGACTGTACTGTAACTTGTCTTCTTTGTGAACATATTTTCTACAATTTCACTCCTTTTGACAGAATGCATGCCTGTGGGGATTAAAACCAAAATAGTGAAAGTGCACTTGTGGATATTTGCAGCACAAGCACAGCACTAATGAATCAATATTTGATGATTTTAGGAATTTTAACAGTGTCATGAGGCACCACAGTAGCAGGTACTGGTCATTCTGTTGGAAAAAATCACTGTTTTATGACTTGAGGTGCCTTAACTGAGAAAACTTAGGCTTTTTCTTACAAAGATTGCAAAATATCAAACACAATGTGAAATGTGTTCAGAAGCAAGAATGTGATTAAAAAATAATAGGAAATTCATGTCACCATCAATTTATTTATAAATTAATATAGTTTTTTAGCTCACCTGAGCAAAGTTCAGTGGGAGCTTTACTGATCACATTCTGTCCGCCGTCCGTCCAGCGTTAACTTTACATTATTCAAATGTCGGGTAAATGTTTATTACCTAATGCCAATTCAGATTTGTTCAAATGAAGTTGCCCCCTTCTCCTGGGTGGTGCCATGCCCCCAAGGGGCACCAAAATCTTCTTCTCATGAACCAACAGTAGCAGAGACTTGATATATGGTATGCAGCTTCCTTTTAAGGTGTAGACTTGGATTTCTTTAAGAGAAGTTTGATGGGCTATATTTGGCGTCATTATGGGAGGGGCAAAATTTTTGGCCCTGCCCAAAATTTCTATTTTCCGAACCGAGAGGCTGATTTGAACCAAATTTTATGTGAGGGCTTATTGGGTCATAAGTACCTAATTTATGCCAAATTTTCTTTTTCTGTAGCCCCGTGGGAACTGCAGGAGCTAAAAATAGAAAAAAAGTAAGATGGCGTATCTCCAAAACTGCACGGCACTGAGAATTTTTATTTGGTGTGAAGCTTCCTTAGGACCAACAGAAAGGATTGGTGCAAAAAACTTGCCATCGGTTTTATCATAGGGTACAGTTTCAGGACTTTGAAAACACTTTTTAACACTGCAGGCAATGGGAAAAACATTAAAAAATCTTCTTCTCCAGATCCAGCAGACAGATATTTGGTATGCAACATTGTAGGGTGGATCTGATTTGAGTTTGTTCAAATCGACCCCCTGGGTTTATATTTGGGCTCAGTATAGGAGCCCGAATTCAAACTTAGTGCATTTCAGGCAAATTTCTTAAAAAATCTTCTTCACCAGATTCAGCTGGCAGAATCTTTTGATATTTGGTATGCAACATTGTGGGGTGGATCTGTTTCAAGTTTGTTCAAATCGGTCCCCCCTGGATTCATATTTGGGCTCACTATAGAAGCATTTCAGGCAAATTTCTTTAAAAATCTTCTTCTCCAGATCCAGCAGGCAGAATCTTTTGATATTTGGTATGCAACATTGTGGGGTGGATCTGATTCAAGTTTGTTCAAATCGGCCCCCTGGTTTCATATTTGGGCTCACTATAGAAGCCCAAATTCGAACTTAGTGCATTTCAGGCAAATTTCTTAAAAAATCTTCTTCTCCAGATCCAGCAGGCAGAATCTTTTGATATTTGATATGCAACATTGTGGGGTGGATCTGATTCAAGTTTGTTCAAATTGGCCCCCTGGGTTCATATTTGGGCTCAGTATAGGAGCCCAAATTTGAACCAAGTGCTTTTCAGGCAAATTTCTTTGAAAATCTTCTTCTCAAGATCCAGCAGTAGAATCTTTTGATATTGGGTATGCAGCATGCTTAGGGGGGTGAGATTCAAGTTTGTTCAAATCCCCGGGTTCATATTTGGGCTCTCTGTGGAAACCCGAATTATAACTTAGTTTAAAATGACAAATTTTCTTTAAAACTCTTCTTCAGATCCAGCAGTCGGATTGTTTCCTTAGGGGGGTGAGATTCAAGTTTGTTCAAGCCATGTCCCTAGGTCCATATTTGGGCTCACTGTGGGAGCTTGAATTGTAACTTAGTTCGAAATGAGGAATTTTCTTAAAAAATCTTCTTCAGATCCAGCAGATAAATGCTTTTGATATTTTTTATGCAGCATCCTTAGGAGGCAAGATTCAAGTTTGTTCAAGCTATGTCCCTAGGTCCATGTTTGGGCTCACTGTGGGAGCTGGAATTGTAACTTAGTTCAAAATGAGGAATTTTCTTTAAAAATCTTCTTCTTCAGATCCAGCAGTCGGAATGTTTTGATATTTGGTGTGCGGCATCCTTAGGGGGGTGAGATTCAAGTTTGTTAATGCCAAGTCCCTGGGTTCATATATGAGCTCCCTGGAGCCCGAATTATAACTTAGTTCAATATGAGGAATATTCTTTAAAAATCATTTTTAGCTCAACTTTGGCGAAGCCAAATTTGAGCTTTTGTCATGGCCAGTCGTCCGTCTGTCCGTACGTCAATAATTGGACATGGCTCAGGCTAGCGGCCGTATTTATGAGCCGATCTTTACGAAACTTCTTGGGTACCTTTGTTATGACCGTGGGACGAGAACCAGTGTTTTGGGGTGCGGTCCAAAATTCAAGACTGCTACCAGCCGCCATTTTGTACCGACAATGCAGAAATCTGTTTTTTGTACAGAACTTCCATATGAAAGCTCTGATTTGAATAATTTTTTGTATGAATGTTTAGTACCATGGGATACATCACATATAATACAGGTTTTTTTCTCGTGCGTAAATTGTGCAAATTAGACATATTTTGGTGTTTTTTGGTGTTACTTTCAGCACTGTAAGTGCAAATGCCAATACGGCTCAGGCTAGAGGCCGTATTTATGAACCGATCTTGACGAAACTTCTTGGGTACCTTTGGTATCACCGTGGGATGAGAGCGAGTGTTTTTGGGTCTGGTCCGAAATTCAAGATGGCCGATGGCAGCCATTTTGTACAAAATTAGGTGCAATCGGATTTTTGCTCAGAACTTCCATATGAAAGCGCTGATTTGAATAATTTTTTGTGTGAATGTTTAGTACCATGGGATACATCACATATAATACAAGTTTTTTTCTCATGCAGAAATTATGCAAATTAGATGAACTTTGATTTTTTCCAGTGCGACTTTCAGTAAGTACACATGTCAATACGGCTCGGGCTAGAGTCTGTATTTATGAACTGATCTTCACGAAATATCTTGGGCACCTTTGTTATCACCTTGGGACGAGAACGAGTGTTTCTGGGTGCGGTCTAAAATTCAAGATGGCTGCCAGTGGCCATTTTGTACCGAAATTAGGTTTAATCAGTTTTTTGTAAACAACTTCTATACGGCTCAGACTAGAGGCCATATTTATAAACCAATCTTTACGAAACTTCTTGGGTACCTTTGTTATCACCGTGGGATGAGAGCGAGTGTTTTGGGGTGTGGTCCAAAATTCAAGATGGCCACCAGCAGCCATTTTGTACCAAAATTAGTGCAATCAGTCTTTTGTACAGAACTTCTGTATGAAAGTTCTGATTTGAATAAATTTTTGTATGAATGTTTAGTAACATGGAATACATCACATATTATATGGGGTTTTTTTTCGTGCAGAAATTATGCAAATTAGATGAACTTTGATTTATTCAGTGCTACTTACACAATGTAAGCACACATGTCAATACGGCTCAGGGTAGCGGCTGTATTTATGAACCGATCTTCACAAAACTTCTTGGGTACCTTTGTTATCACCTTGGGACGAGAATGAGTTTTCTGGGTGCGGTCCAAAATTCAAGATGGCTGCCAGTGGCCATTTTGTACCAAAATTAGGTCCAATCAGTTTTTTGTCACAAGTTCTATACAGCTCGTATTTATGAACTGATCTTCACAAAACTTATTGGGTACCTTTGTTTTCACCTTGGGACAGGAACGAGTGTGTTTTGGGGTGCCTTTGTTATCACTGTGCTATGAGAACAAATATTTTGGGTTTTTTTTTCTGGGACTCAAAGATTTTTGTCTAGTTTACCATCTGACTGTCACCTACCTTTACAATACTTTACCTATACATTTGTTACAGGCAATGGTCAGTATTTATGTACAGACCGTTACAATACTTTATACATGTATGTACCTTTGTTATCAGGTCATTACCAAGATGTTTGTCATTGCTGTGTCACATACTATACATGTACATGTCTTTGTCTTGACAAGCTGAGCTACAGTGTCATTGACACTTTCATTTTTAGATCCACTTCTCAGAATCTTTGGATATTTGGTATAAGCTTTTCTTAGGAGGAGTAGATGCAACTTGTTGAAATCAAGTTTCTGGGTTGATATTTAGACTACCATGTCAGGTGGGCACTCTCAGGCACCCTGGGGCCTCTTGTTTGCATACTGGGAGGTCAGGGGTGGGGGCACATCCAGGGCTATAATTTACCCCATCACCTGGTAAAAGAATATTTGACATTTGTTGAGATAAAATGGCACTTTCTATTGATATTGGTGAATTAAATAGCCTCAGCCAGGGCTTATAAGAATCTGAGAATCGATTCCTGTAGAGATCCGTGCAAAAAACCAGTGAGAAACCATGTAGCTTCTTGTAACATTGCTGCTAGGATTCACATGAACAGAACTGAGTCAGTTTAACCCTTTACCTAACACAAAGGCAGCAAATTAACCAATACAACACTAACATGACCTGAAATATTGTGACACTGGCAATAAAATTTGTACAAATATGGCTGTCATTGGAACCAGCTCTCATCAGCCGGTTCCCGTAACATCCATAATTATTACGCTTGATGAATATTGTTTATTTTTAGCTCACCTGACTGTAAGTCAGGGGGTGCTTAAATGATGACTTTCTGTCTGTCGACCATCTGTCCTTCCTGTCTGGCGTGAACTTTACATTATCAACCTCTCCTCATAAACAATTGAGCCGAATTGAACCAAATTTTATATTCTTGTTCCTTATCATTTATGAATTCCAGTTTGTTAAAATAAAGTTGCCACACCCACAGGGGACCCCAAGCATTCTCTGATAGCACGCATAAATTGTTTTCCAAAATTGAAAAAAAATCATCTCCAGAATCATGTATAAGAATCTTTTGATACTTGGTATAGATTTAGGTTGCTTCAAATCGAGTCCCTGAGTTAATATTTGGGCTCCCTTTGGACACCCAAATATCAACAGTGCAAATTGAGGAAATTTCTTTGAAAACCTCCTTCAGATCTACCAGTCAGAATGCTTTCATATGTGGAATGCAACATCTCTAGTGGGGGACAGGGGAGGGGGGGGGGGGGGTAGATTGAAGTTTGTTTGAATCGGGTCTCTGGGTTAATATTTGGTCTATCTATTGAAGCCCAAAGTTTAACTTAGTGCAGTATGAGGAAATTTCTTTAAAACTCTATTTTTTTCAGATCCACCCGTCAGAATCCTTTCATATTTGGCTTACAGCATCTCTAAGGGGGTCAGATTCATGTTTGTTCAAGCCAAATCTATGGGTTAATATTTGGGCTCATTATGAGAGTGCAAATTAACTCAAAGCAACATGAGAAAATTTCTTTCAAAATCTTTTTCTTCAGACCCACTAGTTAGAATGCTTTAATATTTGGTGTAGAACATCTCTGGGGAGGTCAGATGTAAATTTGTTCTAGTTTGGTTCCTGCCAGTCAGAACCCTTTCATATTTGGTATCGCAGGAGGGGGGGGGGGGAGCATATTTGAGTTTGTTCATTTCGGGTCCGTGGCTTAATATTTGGGCAGTGGTGGGTTAGGTTCGAGGTTGTTCATAAATGTTCAAATCCATTCCTTAGAGCTTTTCCATAAAATTTGCCTTTCAAGCTGCAGTGACACAACAACCCTTGCAAGTTTGGCAGTACTTGTCTACAGCTGTCAGAATTGGAAGCAGTCAGGAAGACCTATGCTAATAATCATCTGACATGGACACTAGAATTATGAATAATTTCATAACATTATTCCTATGTAGTGTACATGAACCTTGACTAACTGAATCTGACCCAAAATACTTCTCTGAACCACCTCGTCAAGTGAGCGATTAAGGCCCCTGGGGGGAGGCGGGGGGGGGGGGGGGAGGGGGGGGGGGGGTAAAAATCAGTAGTTGGTGTTGTAAAAATTAAAAAGCTGTATTGGCTAAAGGGTTAACGTGTATTATCAGTATGCAACAGGGAATCAATCATACTGACCTAATAGGATCCTGGCCCACAGCAGGTCTGAATTCTCGGAACGATTTCCGCAAGAAGCCAAATGGATTCTCCCAAATTTAGAGGAACTATAAGCCCTGCACAACCCCAATTTTGAAACAAAATTGACATATTGTTTCCTGGTGTTGGGGCACTATTTATCTTGCTGTTTGAATAATTAAAACAGAGTTTGTGAAAAGATTTTGTGTGCTGATGCAGATTTTAGTTTTATTTGGGATTTGGGTAGTTTCAAAGAAAGCTGTGAATTCTTATCCCTCCCAACTTATTAGGTAACAGAGTAGAAATTCTGTGTCAGAGGCAATACCAGTTTTTAAGCCCATTTGACACAGATTGGGCAGGTCTCTTCAAAAGAACAAATTTCCCAGGCTTTGGACTAGTCACTAGACAGAAGCCAAAAGTTGAATTCTATTGCAGAAATGACTCTTTCATCACACGAAAGAGGTAAATGCATCTTTGGTAGGGTTGGGTTTGCTCATAGGTATATAACTGTTGTAAATATTTTAATTAGATTTACCTGCCTCGAAAAGTAGCGCTCGGAAATTATGTAATTCCCAAAACTAAGCAGTCTTGGGAAAATATATTGTTTCAATAAACATTTGAAGAAGTCTACTGACATTTTGCATTACTGTTGAATGTTCCAGATGAATAAAGAGGATGATTTGAGGACTTTTAGAACCTAAAAATTTGTTTGACTATTGGTGTGTTTTGTTTGGGAATTCCATGAGAAATATGAACATGTGACCAGCACTTCCCTTTCTGTTAGTTTTTCTTTTATTTGTTGCATGACCCCCTGTTTAAAAATCAGAAAAAGGTTGTCTGAAGGGCTATACTTGACAAAAAATATTTGAATGCTAAATTTAAAATGTTGCGACCATATTTTTTTCTCGCCTGAACGTTATAATGGTCGCCTATGGGAAAATATTTAGTACTGTGAAACGTATTCATGTTTGGCTGAAATTAAACAATTGCAGGAATTCGATTGAATAAACCAAAATGTTTTTGGAGTTATGGTTGCGGAATGAAATATTTCAATATGTTGGATACTTTGGGGTTCCTTCTTACGCCTTGCGTATTGTCATATTATGTCTACGCATCACTCGTATTCTGTCCTTTCAGAGGTTTTTCAAGATACTCAGCAAATAATCTTTCAGATCGAACTGATTTTGTTGTAACTTGTTCTATTTGCCGATTGCATGATGTACCTTCATCCAAAAAACACAGATATAACCGGCGATCTTATTGATTATATTGGTGTGATTTCATTAAGATATGCATGGACACATAGCTAGTGAAGTTCAAGAATCAAAACGAAATGCATTTTTTTAATTATGCTAATTTTAAGGTGTAATAAATAATAATGAAACATTTGCTTGAAAATAGGCGATACGTTGCTGATAAGTTGCTCCTGGGTCATTTCACCCCAATTCCCATTCTCCCCTCAAGTCGTTTCGAACAAATCCTCACTTGCCTCGGGTCATTTTGCCCTACAGGTGGAGGGGGTGGTTTCGCCCCTAAATTTAAATTTTATTTTGGTAATGCAATGTAATTGTTTCCTTTAGTACTTTAGTATTTTTTCCCCCCAGAAGAATTTACCGAAGTAAACAATTTCCATTGAAATTTTCACAAAATTGAAAATTTTTACCGAATCTGCATTGACCGATTTGGGCAAGAAACTGCACCCGCCATTGCCCATGTGCGGGCATCGTGTGCTAAGGAGTACAGTACATTGATAGTGCACTTGTATTCAACCATTGCTAAACCTGCTTGTGTGGAGTTAGTATGTTGGGAGCCTGGATTTTGCTCGGTGGTTCTCTGCAGAGACTTCAACTTTCTCCACCCATAAAACTACCCGACACGAGGTGACCAGACTTGTTAACTCTCCCGGTTTCACCGTGAGTCTCCCGGTTTGAGGCAGCAACTCACGCTCACATCCTGTTTTCTCCCGATTTGACACTTTTCAGAAAAAGTAGTCCTGTTCCATTTTGAAAATTAAACAAGTTGCATTGTATGCCAAATATATTCTCATAGTGTCGCGGGTACGTGAAATAAATCAAAAGTATATAAACTCAAAATATAAATTAAATAAAAACATAATCTCTCATGTATAATTAACTCAGCTGACCTTTTATATATACTATTGTTATGGTTCATACCAATGTTTTTCCGTTTTCTGTAAAAAAAAATATAATTGAAAGTTTGTTGAAAATCTGTGAAAACTGAAAAAAATCTGTTGTGAGATATCACAAGAATTAAGTTACCTCCCCTTAGTTATATACAAACAGATTCAGAACAATCATGTCCAGAATCCAGCAGAGTATTTTGTCTTCATTTTGAACTAACAGGAGTATTATGTTTGTTTTTTTCACAATGGGAGTTATGAATACTGAGGGCACCTTCTCTAATGTGAGTAATACAAAACACAGTTCAAATATTTCTTTTAATAAAAAATAGGCCGATGAAATCGTCAGATGTGTAACCATACGTGCAACTAGTAGAAAGCTGTTTGACGGAGGGCCACCATGGATGCCGACATTATGTACACCACACATGGTATGGGTACATATAGAAATGGATTGGGGAAGTGTCTAATTTGATGGATAAAGGGTTAATATCTCCAGATCAAATTATCAGATTTACATAAAAAACTATACAGCACAGCACATCAGTAACCTGAATAAATATATAAAGAAACATGACAATCGGACTGATATTTTTTGAGTTATCTCATGCCAAAGGGATTGGAGGAATTTTCAATTTGAAGGATAAAGGGTTAATATCTCAGGATCAAATTATCAGATTTACACCCAAAACTATACAGCTCGGCACATCAGTAACCTGAACACAAATGTAAAGTAACTTGACAATCCAAGCAATATTTTTCAAGTTATGGAATGTCAAAAGGATTGGAGGAATTTTCAATTTGAAGGATAGAGGGTTAATATCTCGGGATCAAATCATCAGATTTACACCAAAAACTATACAGCTCGGCAAATCAGTAACCTGAACACAAATATAAAGTAACTAGACAATCCAAGCAATATTTTTAAGGTGGCCCTAACTGTCAAAAATGCTGCTAATCCCCAATAAATAAATAAATAAATCCACGTTCCATGTGTTCTATAATATACTGTCATCAGTGAGAATTGCATCCAAACTGTCCTCCAGCAATTTGACCCAAACTAGTTGCTAATTTAACCCAAATCATCCTATGGCAATTTGGTCCAAACCAAACCACCCCCCAGAAAAGGGTCCAACTAAACACCGAGGTATACTGGAAGATACTGGGGTGAAAAGAAAAAAAGTAAGTCAGGGTTGTTTAAAAAGGTTTAAATATAATTGAAGACATTTAATTGATTCCTTCGAAGCAATCTACGCAATATTACTTGATTTATTCGAGTAAATGCAAGATATATACATGTAGACCGAGTTGTTACCGAAAACTACCCCTTGGTATATGGTAGGTAGCTTGGTTATTGATGGGCTACGTCTGTGTATGGATGAAGCACTTAAGTGGTAACTGGGTGTCTTAAAACAGATCACTGTAATATTTGATAAAAATAAATTTCCCATCAGATTTTATCTGGGCCTTTGGCCAGCCAAACTTTTTCAATTCTGGCAGCTCTAAATTTTTTGTTTTTTAATTTTCATTTATTTATTTATTTTTTTTGTTTATTGTTTTGCAACTTTTGCCATTTAGCTCACCTCGACAAGTCAAGCTGGGCTTATCTAATCACTCTCGGTCCATTGTCTATCCGTCTGTCGTCCACCAACACCATGTTTTGGTCTCCTAGCCCAAAACCCCTGGGCTAATTCCAGTGAAAGTTTGTTTGAGTGATGGTCCCAAAGGGGTATTGCATTTTTTTTTTGGATGTTCATTATATGGGTCAACAGGAGAGGGGGGGGGGGCATGGATGAAATATGGGTGTCCCCCCTCCCCCACACCCACGAACACACTCCAGCCCCCATGCCTACAGTGCGGTTGGCGTGGACTGGTCACTTTCCACAGGTGGGCAATATTTCCACGGATGCAATGATATTAGATTTCGAACGCTGTTTACAGCAATAATCATAATCATCAAAAATTCAATTTATGAAGCACACGGTACAATCTGGTGCTTCATTCATTAAAATTTTATTGATAATGATTTTCTATTACCTGGTAAAAGCATGCATGGACATCACTGCCCATGCATGGATTATGACCAGTACATGACAACTGTACTGTATGTCTGCGCCACTGCTATGAGCAGGGACTAATCTAAATGGGTGGGTGTGTTTGCAAATATTCATATTTTTTAACACCTGATAACAAAGTAATACATGTACAAGTTTATGAACAACTACACAATTGACTTTTAATTACAATACTCCTAATTCCTATTAAACATACATGAATGTTTATTCATTTTGTGGAATTTTTACACTGTGCATGAAGCTTATTTGGGCCTGTATGTTTCTTAAAATTGCCCTTCCACAAGGGAGGACTTCTTGAAATCAGTCTACACTGGATTGTATGGTATTCTTTTGTGTAAGAAGATTATTCATTGTAATAATCTTCATGCATAGCGGCATAGTGCCCCACAAAGTAGATCTGTTTCTCAGGCCATTTTTGTAAAATTGCACGCAGACGGATGTTTTTTATTTTATTTTTGTAATTATTTCTTTGCCATTAAAAGTTCATGTTCTTGGTTTGTTTTAGGCCTTATAATCTACAGAATAGCATGGGTGGTGGTGTATTCCATCCCTTGAGTGCAAGAAGACTTTGCAATGCTATGGCATAAGCCTTGTCACACTCCAGAGACAAATTTATCAATTTTAATAACATGGGTAAAATATCGGACATGATCCATTTAATTTTTTTTTTTTTAGCTCACCTTGACAAGTCAAGCTGGACTTATCTAATCACTCTCGGTCCATTGTCTGTCCGTCTGTCGTCCACCAACACCATGTTTTGGTCTTCTAGCCCAAAACCACTGGGCAAATTCAAGTGAATGTTTGTTTGAGTGATGGTCCCAAAAAGGTATTGCATTTTTGTTTAACTCAACATGCCCAGCCCCATAGAGAGGGTGTGGGGGAAAATGCTCCCAAAATATTTTTAAAATCTCATGAACCAGTGACTTGATATTTGTTATGGGGCTTCCTTTTGAGGTGTAGAATCAAGTTTGTTCAAAAGTAGTTCGTGAAGCAATATTTGGCTTTGTAATGGGAAGGGTTAGATTTTTGGTACCATCCAAAATTTATATTTTCTGAACTGATGGCCCGATTTGAACGAAATTCAGTTTGTGGTATTATTGGGCCATAAGTACTTCTCCTATGCCAAAAAACCCCCCAAAAACCTGCATCCCCATGGGATCCCCAGGAGCTAAAAATAGAAATATTTTCAAACGCCCATGTTTCCCAAACCACTTGGAACAGAGAACTGTTATACAGTATGAATTATCCTCAGGACCAGTAGAATTGAATGGTAAAAAAAAAATTGCCATATGTTTTGTTAGGGAGTTCTGCAGAGTGCATCAAAATAATGCTGACTCAGCATATTTGCAAACATTTTAGAAAATCTTTTCTCCAGAACCAATGTTCAGAATCTTTTGATATTTGGTATACAGTATCCATAGAGGGGCCAGATACAAGTTTGTTAAAATGAAGCCCATTGGTTCATATTTGGACTCAATGCAGGGGCCCAATTTTTTTTTAATTTAGGGCAATATGGGGATTTTTCTTTAAAAATCTTGTTCAGAACCTTTAGTCAGAATCATTTAATGTTTGGTATACATGTACATCATTGTTATGAGGATCAGATTCAAGATTGTTCAAATCGGGTCTGCAGGTTAAAATTTAGGCTCGCTATGGTAGCCCAAATTTTAACTTAATGCAATGTGAGGAAATTTCTTTAAAAATTTTCTTCTTCAGATCCACCAGTCAGAATGCTTTCATATTTGGTATACAACATCTCTGAGGAGATCAGATTCAACTTTGTTCAAATCGAGGGCCTGTGTTAATATTTGGACTTCCTATGGGAGCCGGAATTGGCCATGTAGCTGAAGAATTAGAAATTTTTTATTCAGTACCCTCTAGAGGTGTGTAACTAAGAGTAATCTATATAGGTTGTATCAAGGGGCTTCAAAGGGGAGTTCCACATTATGATCAACTGAAGAATAGGCATGATGCTTTGACAGTTTTTGTCACCCCTGAGGGGTTCAAGGATTGACAGTGTATCCTATGGAGATGGATTGCTTAATGCAGATTCATTCTTGGACTCTGTTTATATCGTGTTCTGTTTATGGTGAGTGCTTCAGGCCCCGCAGGGCCTCTTGTTTATTTATTTATTGGGTTTTAACAACACTTTGGACAGCCAGCAGCTACAAGTTTTTTCTCTCCTTGAACCAAGTCTCTCACCCAACTGCAGCACTCATGGTCCACTGAGTGTTTAGCTAACCAGACTTTCAGTCAGGGTTAGCTATAGTGATCTCTCGCTGTCCGTCATCCATGAACATGGTGTTTGCGTCTTCTCCTTCAAAACTGGTGAACCGATTTAAGTGAAATTTGAGATGCTTGTTTGTTATGACATCGCATTTTGATTTTGATCAAATCAAGACTTATCAAGTTGCTCTGTCCCTCAGTGGGGCCATGCCCAAAAATTATGCCTAAATCTTAAAAAATCTTCTTCTCATGAACCAGGAGTAGTGGAGACTTGATATTTGGTGTGTAGCTTCCTTTTGAGGTGTAGACTTAGATTTGTTCAAGAGAAGTTTGTTGGAGCTATATTTGCCTTCGTTATGGGAAGGGCAAGAATTTTCGCCCTGCCCAAAATTTCTATTTTTCAAACCAAGAGCCTGAATTGAAACTAATTTAATATGCAGGCTTATTGGGTTATAAGTACTTAATTTATGCTTAAAATATTTTCCTGTCAAACCATGGGAACCGCGGGTGCTAAAAACAGAACAACATTTAAAACGCCCATATCTCCGGGGTTTCGCAAATTGCAAGAACGGTCGTTTCATTCCTGTGATGTTCTCGCAAATGCTTGTTAAGAAGATCCATTTACAGTTCCCGCAAAAATATAAGCATTTTTTCATCAGATAAAATTTAATAAAATTAGATTAATTTTAGAGCGGAAATGATTAAAGGGTTTTCGTGATCGATTAATCGCATGGATTAACCCTGGTTAAAGAATATATCACTTGCCCTAATAGGTAGCTGAATAATTGCTGCACCGTTGATGATTTATACAGTTGAAACTTTACTCAGCGTAATGGACAAAACCAACCAGTGCCATATACAAAAATGTCCTTTCAAATTGTATTATATTTTAAATTTTTGTCTCAAAACATAGGTTATGACCCCTCATTGGAACGAGCTCATTGAGTTTGTTCCAATGGGGGGGGGGGGGGGGGGGGGGGCATCATAAGCTATTTTTTTGAGACAAACATTGAAAATCTTTAGTAATTCAAGAATTTCTTATGCAAGTATTGTCTGCTTCCCGCATTCGGTGATGGGTTGAGAATGACCATTTCCAGCTACTGATACAGTATAATGATCATGCGAATGAACAAGTATGTCAGCACTTAACTGGCTTGCGTTACTCTGTCTCATATAATTGATGTGAGCCAGTGTGACAATGTTTGCCTGTTTTGGAGCAAATTTGTTCATTAGTTAACCCATTAATACCGTACTTCAAAAGTAATAGTTAAACGATCAATTACTTTTTTATCGATCAAGACGTTGATCATTGGTCAGTTTTTCAAGTTTTTTTACGCCAAGTACCTGGGTTCATATTTGGGCTCATTGTGGAGTCTGAATTATAATTTGGTTCAAAATGAGGAATTTTCTTTGAAAATCTTCTATTTATTTATTTATTTATTTATTGATGTTTAAGGTCACATAGTTATGCACAATGGCTAATCATGACCGTGACAGTTTTACGGGTGGAGGAAGCCGGAGTACCCGGAGAGAACCACCGAGCAACGACGAGCAGCTGCCAGCTCCCCAACATCGTAACTCCGCACTGCAGCACAGGCAGGGTTAGATTGGTTGAAGACATGCGTACCATCGACGTGCAGTACGCCTTAGTACACGGCGTTATCGTGCCCCCACACGGGCAATGGAGATGAAGTGTCTTGCCCAAGGACACAACGCGGTTACCGCAGGTGTGAAAATCATCTTCTTCAGATCCAGCAGTCAGAATGTTTTGATATTTTGTACCATATGCAGCATCCTTGAGGAGGGGGGGGAATCTTCTTCTTCAGATCCAGCAGTCAGAATGTTTTGATATTTTGTACCATATGCAGCATCCTTGAGAGGCGAGGGGGGAGGGAGATTCAAGTTTATTTAAGCCAAGTCCCTGGGTTCATATTTGGCAGGGAGCCCAAATTGTAACTTAGTTCAATATGAGGAATATTCTTTAAAAATCTTTTTTTAGATCCACCTGTCAGAATCTTTGGATATTTTGTATAATCTTTCGTGGGGAGCGCGGTAGCTCAGTAGGTAGAGGTGCAGGCTGCAAGCCGAGAGGTCCTCGATTCGAATCCCACCTGTGGCAACTGCGTTGTGTCCTTGGGCAAGACACTTCATCTCCATTGCCCGCGTGGGGGCACGGTAGCGTTGTGTGCTAAGGTGTACTGCACGTCGATGGTGCACTTGTCTTCAACCAATGCTAACCCTGCTTGTGTGGAGTTAGTATGTTGGGCAGCTGACAGTTGCTCGCCGTTGCTCAGTGGTTCTCTCCGGGTACTCCGGCTTCCTCCACCTGTAAAACTGTCATGGTCATGATTAGCCACTGTGCATAAATATGTGACCTTAAACACCAATAAATAAATAAATCTTTCCTTATGAGGGGCAGATGCAACTTGTTCAAATAAATTCCCAGGGTTTTTATTTAGGCTACCATGTCAGGTGAATGCCCTCAGGCCCCCTGGAGCCTCTTGTTTAGTGTTTGACAACATTGCCCTGGCTCTTCTCTCTATACTTTTCAGTGTAAGTTAGTCACTACTTTTGTGTATGCTTCCAAAATGTGTTACTGCATGTCTGTCTGTCTGTCCTTCAGATGAAATGTTTCTTTGCTGTTCATTTGCCTGGCTCGACAATTTTTTAAAAATAATTTGCAGCTATCTTTCAACCTCCCCCCCCCCCACCCCCCACCCCCCCCCCCCCCCCCCACCACACACACACACACACACATACACAAATCAGGGCTGGGGCGAGTATTGAGTACTTTGTCAAAAAGTGGTACTCGAGTACTGAGTACTTTGGACCCAGCCCGTCACAAATATATTAAACATCAAAGAGTATTATATACTTGAAACAAATGCAGTACAGCTACTGTGTACTGATCATTTTCCACAGATACAATAATATTTGATGCCAAACACTAGCTAGAGGAATAACCATCAAAAAGATAAATAATGCACCACGAGGTTCAACCCGGTGCTTCATTAATTAAAATATTGCGGATGATGATTTGTATTGCCCGGGTAAACGCATGAGTGGACATCACTGCCCACGCGTGTATTACGACCCCTCCATAGCAACTGTACTGTAACTGTTTTGTCCTCTTTGGGAACATATTTTCTGCAATTTCACTCCTTTTGACAGAATATGTGCCTGTGGGGATTAAAACCAAAGTTGTGAAAGTGCTCTTGTGGATATTTGCTTCACAAGCACAGCACTACAGAATCAATATTTGATGATTTTAGGAATTGTAACAGTGTCATGAGACACCACGGTAGCAGGTACTGGTCATTCTGTTGGAAAAAATCACTGTTTTATGATTCGAGGTGCCTTAATTGAGAAAACTGAGGCTTTTTCGTACAAAGATTGCAAAATATTTATCAAACACAATGTCAAATGTCTTCAGAAGCCAGAATGTGATTAAATAACAATGGGGAATTTAATATGCGTCAACATCTATTTATTTATAAATTAATATATTTTGTTTATGGAAAAAGCATACCCGAGGGCTTTCGGGGGGGGGGGGGGGGGAGGGGCACATCCAGGGCTATATTTCACCCCATCACTAGGTAAAAGAATATTTGACATTTGTTGAGATAAAATGGCACTTTCTATTGATATTGGTGAATTATATTGCCTCAGCCAGGGCTTACATTTTGACGAGAATCTCAGAATCGATTCACGTAGAGATCCGTGCAACAAAACCAGTGAGACACCATGTAGATTCTCATAACACTACTGCTAGAATTTACATGAAAAGAACTGAGTCATTTTAACCCTTTACCTAACACAAAGGCAGCAAATTAACCAGTACAACACTAACATGACCTGAATTATTGTGACACTGGCCATAAAATTTGTACAAATATGGCTGTCATTGGAACCGGTTCCAATAACATCAATAATTATTAAGCTTGATGAATATTGTTTATTTTTAGATAACCTGCCTGAAAGTCAGGGGGCGCTTAAGTGATGACTTTCTGTCTGTCGACCATCTGTCTGGCGTGAACTTTACATTACCATCCACTCTCCATAAACAACTGGGCCGAATTGAACCAAATTTAATATTCATGTTACTTATCATATCTGAATTCCAGTTTGTTCAAATAAATTTGCCACACCCTCAGGGGCCCCCAAAAGGGGCATTTCTCTGATAGCACCCATAAATTGTTTTCCAAAATTAAAACAAAATCCCCAGAACAATATATAAGAATATTTTGATACTTGGTATGCAGCATCTCAGGGAGGGGGGGGGGGGGGGGGGGGGGGGGGTCAGATTTAAGTTTGTTCAAATCGTGTCCCTGAGTTAATATTTGGGCTCCCTATGGGCACCCAAATATCAACAGTGCAATATGAGGAAATTTCTTTGAAAACCTCCTTCAGATCCACCAGTCAGAATGCTTTCATATTTGGAAGACAACATCTCTAGTGGGGGGTGGGGGTATTAGATTGAAGTTTGTTTGAATCGGTTCTCTGGGTTAATATTTGGTCTATCTATTGAAGCCCAAAGTTTAACTTTGTGCAGTACGAGGAAATTTCTTCAAAAGCCTATTTCTTCAGATCCAGCAGTCAGAATCCTTTCATAGTTGACATACAGCATCTCTAAGGGGAGTCAGATTTATGTTTGTTCAAGCCAAGTCTATGGGTTAATATTTGGGCTCGCTATGGGAGCTCAAATTAACTCAGTGCAACATGAGAAAATTTCTTTAAAAATCTTTTTCTTCAGACCCACCAGTTAGAATGCTTTAAAATTGGGTATACAACATCTCTGGGAAGGTTCGATCTAAATTTGTTCCATTTTGGTTCCTGCAGTCAGAATCCTTACATATTTGGTATCGCCGGGTGGGGGGTGCGGGGGTGGTAAGATTTGAGTTTGTTCATTTTGAGTCCCTGGCTTAATATTTGGGCAGAGGTGGATTAGGTTCAAGGTTGTTGATTAATGTTCAAATCCATTCCTTAGAGTTTTTCCATAAAATTTGCCTTTTAAGCTGCAGTAACACAACAACCCTTGGAAGTTTGGCAGTACTTGTCCACAGCTGACAGAATTGGAAGCAATCAGGAAAACCTATGCTAATAATCATCTGACATGGACACTAGAGTCATGAATAGTTTCATAACATCATTCCTATGTAGTGTTCATGAACCATGACTAACTGAATGTGACCCAAATTGGGTCATCTAGATATGCCGGCACTTATTGTTTCCTGCAGTATGGTCAGTAGGTGTGAGTAACCTGGATGATCAAGGGATTACTGCTTATAGGCTGTATCTTATTTTTCCGACTTGCTGGTGGAAATTATAACTACAGCAGCTGTATATTTTTCATTTTTAGCCCAACTGTTTACAGTGAGGGCTACAGTCATGACTTTCGTCCATCTGTCTGTCCGTCTGTAAACATTTAGAGTTTTGGTTAAAGTTTTTTGTTAAAGTTTTTTACTGAAGGTTCAAGTGGGTTTTTTTTTTCCTGTTTAGTCATGACTTTTGTCTGTCCGTCTGTTAACATTTGGAGATTTTGTTAAAGTTTGTGGTTAAAGTTTTTTAGTCAACCTTAAAGTTTTTTTTTTTTTTTTTTTTCTTTTAAATTAATATTACTGTTGATTGTATCAATCTCATTATGTTTTTTTTTCTATATTTCATGTTATTTTGGGAAATATTTAACCCTTTTTTTGTATGGCAATTTAACTTACAACTTCCAGAATCTCCAGGTTAATGTTTTTGATTATTTTTTTTTTTTGTGTGTGGGGGTGGGGGGGGGTTTAAAATTACACCTTTAATTCTTCAAACAGTTAAGTGGAATGACACTGTTTCTTAGTTAGGACAATGTCTACTATCTACTAAACATTTCTACAGTTATTTTCATTAATATCGGCATGATTTTAACCCCTTTCAAACATTTTTTCAGACTTTCTTTCTATTTGAAATTAGACTTTGCCATATACTTTCTCACTCTAATTCTTGCATGGTCAATACAACTTAATGATTCCATTTACATCAACGATTTTTTTTATCAGTTTTTGGAAATATTTAACCTTTTTTTGCCAATCAATTTTTCTTAGTATTCCCAGCTTAAAGTATCGCTTTAAAGTTCTGCTTTTCAAGGTTCTACCTTTCATTCTCCAAACACTCTGTTAAACATCATTTCCTTTTTTTCATTTCGGGCAAGGTCTACTGAAGCTGTACACAGTGGTTTCAAATAATAATATTGGCATTAATTTAACCCTTTTAACAACAGTTTTCGAACGTAGTTTCTCTAAATTTCAAATTAGGCTTCTACCATATACTTTGTTACTTTTTAAATTAATATAGTTTTTTTATGGGAAAAAGCATACTGAGGGCTGTCGGATGGGGGGAGGGGGGGGGGCACATCCAGGGCTATATTTCACCCCATCACTAGATAAAAGAATATTTGACATTTGTTGAGATAAAATGGCACTTTCTGTTGATATTGGTGAATTCTATTGCTTCAGCCAGGGCTTATATTTTGAAGAGAATCTGAGAATCGATTCACGTAGAGATCCGTGCAACAAAACCAGTGAGAAACCTTGTAGATTCTTGTAACACTGCTGCTAGGATTCACATGAAAAGAATTGAGTTAGTTTAACCCTTTACCTAACACAAAGGCAGCAAATTAACCAATACAACACTAACATGACCTGAATTATTGTGACACTGGCAATAAAATTTGTACAAATGTGGCTGTCATTGGAACCAGTTCCAATAACATCCATAATTATTAAGCTTGATGAATATTGTTTATTTTTAGATAACCTGCCTGAAAGTCAGGGGGCACTTAAGTGATGACTTTCTGTCTGTCGACCATCCGTCCATCTGTCTGGCGTGAACTTTACATTATCAACCACTCCTCATAAACAACTGGGCCGAATTGATATTCATATTTCTTATCATATCTGAATTCCAGTTTGTTCAAATAAAGGTGCCACACCCACAGGGGTCCCCAAAAGGGGAATTTCTCTAATAGCACCCATAAATTGTTTTCCAAAATTTAAAAAAAATCCCCAGAATCATATATAAGAATATTTTGATACTTGGTATACAGCATCTCTAGGGGAGGGGAGAGGGGGGGGGGGGGTGGGGGAGATTCAAGTTTGTTCAAATTGTGTCCCTGAGTTAACATTTGGGTTTCCTATGGGCACCCAAATATCAACAGTGCAAAATGAGGAAATTTCTTTGAAAACCTCCTTCAGATCCACCAGTCAGAATGCTTTCATATTTGGAATACAACATCTCTAGGGGGTGGATGGGGGAGGGGGGGGGTGTTAGATTGAAGTTTGTTTGAATCGGGTCTCTGGGTTAATATTTGGTCTATCTATTGAAGCCCAATGTTTAACTTTGTGCAGTACGAGGAAATTTCTTGAAAAATCTATTTCTTCAGATCCACCAGTCAGAATCCTTTCATTTTTGACATACAGCATCTCTAAGGAGAGTCAGATTCATGTTTGTTTAAGCCAAGTCTATGAGTTAATATTTGGGCTCGTTACGGGAGCTCAAATTAACTCAGTGCAACATGAGAACATTTCTTTAAAAACCTTTTTCTTCAGACCCACCAGTTAGAATGCTTTAATATTTGGTGGAGGTTAGATCTAAATTTGTTCCAATTTGATTCCTTCCAGTCAGAATCCTTACATTCTTGGTATCGTAGGGGTGGGGGTGGGGGGGGGGGGGGTAAGATTTAAGTTTGTTCATTTTGAGTCCCTGGCTTAATATTTGGGCAGAGGTGGATTAGGTTCAAGGTTGTTGATTAATGTTCAAATCCATTCCTTAGAGTTTTTCCATAAAATTTGCCTTTCAAGCTGCAGTAACACAACAACCCTTGGAAGTTTGGCAGTACTTGTCTGTCTACAGCTGACAGAATTGGAAGCAATCAGGAAGACCTATGCTAATAATCGTCTGACATGGACACTAGAATTATGAATAATTTCATAACATCATTCCTATATAGTGTTCATGAACCATGACTAACTGAATGTGACCCAAATGGGGTCATCTCGATAGGCCGGCACTTATTGTTTCCTGCAGTATGGTCAGTGGGTGTGAATAATCTGGATGATCAAGGGATTACTGCTTATAGGCTGTATCTTATTTTTCCGACTTGCTGGAGGAAATTATAACAACAGCAGCTGTATATTTTTCATTTTTAGCCCGACTGTTTGCAGTGAGGGCTATAGTGATGACTTTTGTCCGTCTGTCCGTCTGTCTGTCCGTCTGTTAACATTTAGAGGTTTGGTTAAAGTTTGTGGTTAACGTTTTTTACTGAAGGTTCAAGTGGGTTTTTTTCCTGTTTAGTCATGACTTTTGTCTGTCCATCTGTTAACATTTGGAGCTTTTGTTAAAGTTTGTGGTTAAAGTTTTTTAGCCAACCTTAAAGTTTTTTGTTTTTTTATCTTTTGAATTAATATTACTACTGATTGTATCAATTGTTATTCATGTTATTTTGGAAAATATTTAACCCTTTTTTGTATGGCAATTTAACTTACAACTTCCAGGTTAAAGTTTTTGGTTAATTTTTTTTTTTTGTGGGGTGGGGGGGGGGGGGGGTAAAATTACACCTTTAATTTTTGAAACAGTTAAGTGGAATGTCACTGCTTCTTATTTGGGACAATGTCTACTATCTACTAAACATTTCAACAGATAATTTCATTAAAATCAGCATGATTTTAACTCATTTTAAACATGTTTTCAGACTTACTTTCTTTCTATTTGAAAATAGACTTTGCCATATACTTTTTTACTCTAATTCTTGCATGGTCAATACAACTTAATGATTCCATTTACATCAATGATTTCTTTTATCGGTTTTAGGAAATATTTAACCCTTTTTTGCCAATCAATTTTACTTAGTATTCCCAGCTTAAAGTTTTGGATTAAAGTTCTGCTTTTCAAGGTTCTACCTTTCATTCTCCAAACTCTCTGTTGCAACATCATTTCTTTTTTTCATTTCGGGCAAGGTCTACTGAAGCTGTACACAGTGGTTTCAAATAATATTGGCATTAATTTAACCCTTTTAACAAGAGTTTTCGAACTTAGTTTCTCTAAATTTCAAATTAGGCTTCTACCACATACTTTGTTACTTTTTATCCCCTCCCACAAGAGAGGGATATAGCATAGTGCTCGCGCTGTCTGTCTGTCAGTCCATCCGTCAGTCCCTCCATCTCTCCGAACTTTCTTTATGCCATAACTTAAACAGAAGTCAACGAATTTCAATTAATTTCAGTACATGTCTCTAGGTCAAGTTTGATGACCACAATTATCCAATGAATTATTGCCCTGCCCTGCCCAGCCCCCGCCCAGTCTTAGGCATTTTTTTTTTCTTTTCCTTCATTATGAATTTTGAACAATTTCACTACATGCGGAACTTTTTTCGCTCATCTTGACCAAGTCAAGCTGAGCTAATCTCATCACTCTCCATCCATTGTCCAACCGGCGTCCCTCGTCCATCAACACCATCTTTTGGTCTTCTCCTCCAAAGCCACTGGGCCAATTCAAGTGAAAGTTTGTGTGTGTGATGGGCCCAAAGGGGCATTGCATTTTTGTTCAAATCAACATGCCCAACCCCATAGGGAGGGAGTGGGGAAAAATGCTCCAAAATATTTTTAAAATCTTCCCCTTTGAGGTGTAGAATCAAGTTTGTTCAAACAAAGTTCATGAAGCAATATTTGGCTTTGTAATGGGAGGGGTAAGATTTTTGGCCCTGCCCAAAATTTCTATATTCTGAAGCAATGGTCCAGTTTGAACCAAATTTGGTATGGGGTATTATTGGGTCATAAGTACTTTACTCATGCAAAAAAAAAAATGTCGACATCCCTATGGGATCCCTGGGAGCTAAAAATAGAAATATTTTCAAACGCCCATATTTCCCAATGCATCCAGAACAAAGAGCTGTTATTTGGTATGAAGTATCCTTAGGATCAGTAGAACTGAATGGGAAAACAAAATTGTCATCGGTAATGTTAGGGTGTTCTGTAATGGTCATCGAAAAAATGCTGAGTCAGCATATTTTCCAAAAATTTTCAAAATCTTTTTCCAGAACCAATCATCAGAATCTCTTGATATTCGGTATACAGTATTCATAGGGCGGGGGGGGGGGGGGGTCAGATACAAGTTTGTTAAAATAAAGCCCATTGGTTCATATTTGGACTCAATACAGGAGCCCAAATTTTTAACATGGGGTAATAATGGGAATATTCTTTAAAAATCTTCTTCTTCAGAACCAGCAGTCAGAATCTTTTAATGTTTGGTATATATCATTGTTATGAGGGTCAGATTCAAGATTGTTCAAACCAAGTCCCTGGGTTTATATTTGGGCTTCCTACGGAAGGTTCTTTTTTTTGTTTTAAATGAGGTAGTTGGTGTTTTAAAAATTAAAAAGCTGTAATGGGTAAAGGGTTAACATGTATTATATGTATACTACAGAGGTTCAACCATACTGGCCTCATGGGATCCTGGCCCATAGCAGGTCTGAATTCTCGCAACGATTTTTGCAAGAATCCAAATGGATTCACCAAAATTTGAGGAATTATAAACCCTGCACACACCCAATTTTGAAACAAAATTGACATATTGTTAAATGTCTCATGGGGGTGGGGCACTATTTATCTTGCCGTATCTTGCCGTATGGTTGCCGTATGGTTAATTAAAACAGATTTTGTAAAAAGGTTTTGTGTGGTGATGCAGATTTTAGTTCTGTTTTGTGATTTGAGTAGTTTTCAAAGAAAGCTGTGAATTCTTATCCCTCCCAAATTACTCATTAGGTAACAGAGTAGGAATTCTGTCGGAAGCAATACCAGTTTTTAAGCCCATTTGACACAAATTGGACAGTTCTCTTCAAAAGAACAAATTTCCCATGCTTTTGACTTGGCACAGGCCAAAAGTCGAATTCTATTGCAGAAATGAGTCTTTCATCACATGAAAGAGGTAAATGTATCTTTGGTAGGGTTGGGTTTGCTCATAGGTACAACTGTTGTAAATATTTTAATTAGATTTACCTGCCTCGAAAAGTTGCACTCGGAAATTATGTAATCCCCAAAACTAAGCAGTCTTGGAAAAATATATTGTTTCAGTAAACATTTGAAGAATTCTGCTGACATCTTGCTTTACTGTTGAATGCTCCAGATGAATAAAGAGGGTGATTTGATGACTTTGAACCTAAAAATTCGTTTGACTATTGGTGTGTTTTGAATTCCCTGAGAAATATGTACATGTGACCAGCACTTCCCTTTTCTGTTAGTTTTTAACTCTTATTTGTTGCATGACAAAAGGTTGTCTGAAGGGCTATTCTTGACAAAAGATATTTGAATGCCCAATTTAAAATGATGCAACCATATTTTTTTTCGCATGAACGTTATAATGGTCGCCTATGGGAAATTATTTAGCACTGTGATACGTATTCATGTTTGGCTGAAATTAAACAATTGCAGGAATTCGATTGCATAAAATGTTTTTGGAGTAATGGTTGCGGAATAAACTATTTCAATATTTTGGTTACTTTGGGGTTCCTTCTTACGCCTTGCGTATTGTCATATTATTCGGTATACAAGTGTATCCGATTGCTATATGCCCATAGTGAAATGCAGATGTGCAAGATTTTATTGCAAGAGTCATTGTCCTTTGTGTCCGCCTTGATATTAATTCCCGAATAACTTACCGAGTACTCAGTGGAATGACTTCATATTTGGTGTGCAAGTCTATCCTATTGATGGCTACCTACAGTACAAGGCAAATATTATATAGTGTATTATTGTAGGAGTTATTGCATTTATGGACGCTGATTTTGTCTGTCCCAAAATTCAATCATGAATAACTTATTTAATTAAAGGTACCCTTATGGTGTAATCAACTCCTCCACAATTTGTAATGTAGAAAATTGAAAGCTTAGAATATGGCTGCACATGTTTTGCAGATGAGAAACATATATAAACTTTGCAGAAAAATATTTTTTACACAGAATTATCAATGAACCCAGTCTCACGTTTGGTAAATAGGCAGAGGTACCTTTTACCCGAGGGTGAAATTTAATAGTTATTATGATATATGCCTCCAATGGTATGTAATCGGTCGCAGGTCTGTCATCCTTCAGCATCAGGCAGTAGTAAATGTTTCATTTCGGTAATGCTATCCGTGGTATTGCAGCCGGGGGTATATGCCACCCTCGACTTTGCATAGCATGAACTTCTGATACTGTAGGTGAAGCCTGCACTAAATCGCCCACAACAGTATGAAAGGAGAAGAAATGCGCTGAAGGGTATCATCATTTAAGAAACTACTGAGGGACATCCCTCGTTATCCACGGATTCGAAATATCGTTTAGATAATTTGCAGTCACTCAGGCTAGCATATAATACAAAAAAACCTTTTATTCTTATTGATGGGTATTACCGTGAGAAAAGCTACTTTTTGAGCGCTGTGAAATCCTTTACTTATTCCCAGTTCTTTATTATTCAACATTTATCAATTGGGCGAAATTCGCTGAATAAATGGCGTTGAAGGGTGGAGCCCTAAGATAAGATTATTGAAATACTAAGCTTCATACTCCGACCCCTTTTAAGGGGTCAGCTTGACTCCTAAAAGTGACCAAATGGTCTAAATGGTAATTATTCATCGAAATTCGCGGAATAAACGGCGATGCTGAGTGGCGCCCTAAGACACAAGATTATTGAAAGTATAAGTTTCACACTCTGCCCCTTTCTAAGGGGTCAACGTGACCCCTGAAAGTGACCAAATGGTCAAAAGAGTAATTATTGGCCAAAATTCGCGGAATAAAATGCATTGTAGGGTGGCGCCCTAAGATACAAGCTTATTGAAACCCTAAGTTTCACACCGCAACCCCATTTAAGGGGTCAGTCTGACACCTAAAAGTGACCAAATGATGAAAATAGTAATCACTGGCCGAAATTCATGGAATAAACAGAGTTGTAGTGTGGCGCCCTAAGATACAAGATTATTGAAATACTAAGTTTCATACTCCAACACCCTTTAAGGGATAAACCCTACCCATAAAAGTGACCAAATGGTTAAAATAGTAATTATTGTCCGAAATTCCAGGAATAAACGGCGTTGTAGGGTGGGGCCATAAGATACAAGATTAGGAAAATACTAAGTTTCAAACTCCGTCCCCTTTCAAGGGGTCAGCTTGACCTCTAAAAGTGACCAAATGATCAAAATGATAATTATTTCCGAAATTCGTGGAATAAACGGCGATGTAGGGTGGCGCCCAAAGGTACAAGATTATTGAATTCCAAAGTTTCACAGTCTGAACCATTGTAAGGGGTCAAGCTGACCCCTAAAAGTGACCAAATAGTCAAAGTGGTAATTATTGACAGAAATTTGCGGAATAAAAGGCATTGTAGGGTGGCGCCATAAGATACAAGATTACTGAAATTCTAAGTTTCGCACTCTGACCCCTTTTAAGGGGTCAGCCTGACCCCTAAAAGTGACCAAATGGTCAAAATAGTAATTATTGGCCGAAATTCGCGGAATAAACGGCGTTGTAGGGTGGCGCCCTAAGAAACAAGATTATTGAAATACTAAGTTTCATACTCCGACCCCTATCGAGGGGTCAGCTTGATGCCTAAAAGTGACCAAATTGTCAAAATGGTAATTATTCCCCTAAATTCGCGGAATAAACGGCGACGTATTGTGGCTCCCTAAGATACAAGAATTTTGAAATCATAAGTTTCACACTCTGACCCATTTTAAGGGGTCAAACTGACCGCTAAAAGTGACTAAAGATACAAGAATTTTGAAATCATAAGTTTCACACTCTGACCCATTTTAAGGGGTCAAACTGACCGCTAAAAGTGACTAAATGATCAAAATGGTAATTATTGGCCGAAATTCGCGGAAACAACGGCGATGCAGGGTGGCGCCCTAAGACACAAGATTATTGTCATCTTAAATTTCACACTCCGACCCCTTTACAGGGGTCAACGTGGCCCCTAAAAGTGACCAAGTGGTCAGAATAGTAATTATTGGCCAAAATTTGCGGAATAAAAGGCGCTGTAGGGTGGCGCCCGAGGATACAAGATTATTGAAATCCTACGTTTTACACTCAGACCCCTTAAAGGGGTCTGACTGACCCCTAAATGTGACCAAATGGTCAAAATGGTGATTATTGACCGAAATTTGTGGAATAAAAGGCATTGTAGGAAGGCAACCTATGACAAGATTATTGAAATCCTAAGTTTCACACTCCGACCCCTTTTAAGGGGTCAGTCTGACCCCTAAAAGTGATCAAATTGTCAAAATAGTAATTATTGGCCGAAATTCATGGAATAAACTGCGTTGCATGATGGTGTCCTAAGATACAAGATTACTGAAATACTAAGTTTCATACTCTGGCCCCTTTAAAGGGGTCCGCTTGACCCCTGAATGTGACCAAATGGTCAAACCGATAATTATTCACCGAAATTCACGGAAAAAACACGATGTAGGGTGGCGTCCTAAGATACAAGATTTTTGAAATCCTAAGTTTCACACTCTGACCCCTAAAAGTGACCAAATGGTCAAAATGGTAATTATTGGCCGAAATTCGCGGAATAAAAGGCGTTGTAGGGTGGCTCCCCAAGATACGAGATAACTTAAATCCTAAGGTTTATGGTTCGACCCCTATTATGGGGTCAGCCTGAATCCTAAAAGTGTCCAAATGATAAAAATAGTAATTATTGGCGGAAATTCGTGGAATAAATGACGATGTAGGGTGTCGCCCTAAAATACAAGATTATTGAAATCCTAAGATTCACACTCTGGCCCCTTTTAAGGGGTCAATGTGACCCCTAGATGTGACCAAATGGTCAAAATAGTAATAAGTGACCGAAATTCGTGGAATAAAAGGCATTGTAGGGTGGCGCACTAGGATACAAGATATTGAAATCCTAAGTATCACTCTCTGACCCCTTTTAAGGGGTCAGCCTGACCCCTAAAAGTTACCAAATGGTCAAAATAGTAATTATTGACCCATTTTAAGTGTCAAACTGACCTCTAAATGTGACCAATTGGTCAAAATGGTGATTATTGGCCGAAATTCGAGGAATAAATCACATTGTAGGGTGGCGTCCTATGATAAAAGATTATTGAAATTAAGTTTCACACTCTGGCCCCTTTTAAGGAGTCATCCTGACCCCGAAAAGTGATCAAATGGTCAAAATAGCAATTATTCGCCGAAATTCGTGGAATAAACAGCGTTTTAGGTGGCCCCTTAAGATACAAGATTATTAAAATCAATAGTATCATACTCTGACCCCTTTTAAGGGGTCAGCTTGAGCTCTAAAAGTGACCAAATGGTCAAAATGGTAATTATTCACCTAAACTCACGAATGACAATGTAGGGTGGCGCCCTAAGAAATCCTAAGTTTTACACTCAGACCCCTTTTATGGGGTCAGCCTGACTCCTAAGTGTGACCAAATGGTCAAAATGGTAATTATTAGCCGACATTCACAGAATAAAAGGTGATGTAGGATGGCGCTCTAAGATACAAGATTATTGAAATCCTAAATTTCACACTCTGACCCCTTTTAAGGGGTCAACCTGACCCCTAAAAGTGACCAAATGGTCAGGATGGTAATTATTGGCCGGAATTCACGGAATAAAAGGCGTTTTAGGGTGGCTCCCCAAGATACAAGATAACCGAAATTCTAAGTTTTATGGTCTGACCCCAATCAATGATTATTGACCCCTATTAAGGGGTCAGCCTGAATCCTAAAAGTGCCCAAATGGTCAAAATAGTGATTATTGGTGGGAATTCGCAGAATAGACGGCGATGTAGGGTGGCGCTTTATGATTCAAGATTATTGAAATCCTAAGTTTCACAATCTGACCCCTTTTAAGGGGTCAACCGGACACCCAAATGTGACCAAATGGTCAAAATAGTAATTAGTGGCCGAAATTTGTGGAATAAAAGCATTGTAGGATGGCACACTAGGATACAAGATATTGAAATCCTAAGTTTCACACTCTGACCCCTTTTAAGGGTCAGTCTGACCCCTAAAAGTGACCAAATGGTCAAAATGGTAATTATTGGCCAAAATTCGCGGAATAAATGGCGTTGTAGCGTGGTGCCCTAAGATAGAAGATTATTGAAATTCTCAGTTTTACCCGTGACCCCCTAAATGTGACCAAATGGTCAAAATGGTGATTATTGGCCAAAATTCGAGGAATAAAAGGCATTGTAGGGTGGCGCCCTATGATAAAAGATTATTGAAATTCTTAGTTTTGCACTCCAACCCCTTTTAAGGGGTCATACTGGAGCTAAAGGTGATCAAATGGTCAAAATAGTAATTACTGGCCGAAATTCACGGAAAAAATGGCATTGTAGGTGGCGCCGTAAGTTACAAGATTATGGAAATACTAAGTTTCATACTCCGACCCCTTTTAAGGGGGTCACTTGAGCCCTAAAAGTGACCAAAATGGTCAAAATGGTAATTATTCACCTAAACTCGCGGAATGAATGACAATGTAGGGTAGCGCCCTAAGATCCAGTTTATTGAAATCCTAAGTTTCCCACTCTGACCCCTTTAAAGGGGTCAGTCTGACCACTAAGTGTGGTCAAAATGGTAATTATTGGCCGAAATTCACAGAATAAAAGGCGTTGTTGGGCGGCGCACAAAGATACAAGATTACTGAAATCCTAAGGTTCATACTCATCCAGACCCCTTGAAGTGACCAAACGGTCAAAAGAGTAATTTTTAGCTAAAATTCGCGGAATAAACGGCGTTGTAGGGTGGCTCCCTAAGATACAATATTATTGAAATTCTAAGTTTCACACTCTGACCCATTTTAAGGGGTCAACGTGACCCCTAAAAGTGACCAAATGGTCAAAATGGTGATTATTGGCCGAAATTTGAGGAATAAAAGGCGTATTGTGGCGCCCTATGACACAAGATTATTGATTATTAATGGTCAGAATAGTAATTATTGGCCAAAATTCGTGGAATAAACGGCATTGTAGGGTGTCACCCTAATATACAAGATTATTGAAATACTAAGTTTCATACTCTGACCCCTTTCAAGGGGTCAGCTTGACCCCTAATGTGACCAAATGGTCAAAATTGTAATTATTGGAGGAAATTTGCGGAATAAAAGTCCTTGTACTGTGGCACCCTAAGATACATATTATTGAAATTCTAAGTTTCATCCGCTGACCCCTGTTAAGGGGTCAGCCTGACCTCTAAAAGTGACCAAATGGTCAGAATAGTAATTATTGATCAAAATTCGAGGAATAAACGGCGTTGTAGGGTAGCTCCCTAAGATACAAGATTATCAAGACACTAAGTTTCAATCTCCAACCCTGTTCGAGGGATCAGCTTGACCCCTAAAAGTGACCAAATGGTCAAAATGGTAATTATGCACCTAAATTCACGGAATAAACAGCGAGGTTGTGTGGTGCCTAAGATACAAGATTATTGAAATCCTAAGTTTCACACTCCGAGCCCTTTTAAGAGGTCAACGTGACCCCTGAAAGCGACCAAATGGTCAAAATAGTAATTATTGGCCGAAATTCGCAGAATAAAAGGCATTGTATGATGGTGCCCTAGGATACAAGATAATTGAAATATTAAGTTTCATCCTCCGACAACTTTCAAGGGGTCAGCTTGACCCCCTAAAAGTGACCAAATAGTCAAAATGGTAATTATTCCCCTAAATTCACGTAATAAATGGCGATGTAGGGTGGCTCCCTAAGATACAAGGTTACTGAAATCCTAAGTTTTACAGTCCAACCCCCTGTTAAGGGGTCAGCCTGACCCCTAAAGGTGTCCAAATGGTCAAAATAGTAATTATGGGCCGAAATTGACGGAATAAACGGCGATGTAGGGTGACACCCTAAGATACAAGTTTATTGAAATCCTAAATTTCACCATCTGGCCCTTTTAAGGGGTCAACGTGACCCCCAAATGTGACCAAATGGTCAAAATAGTAATTAGTGACTGTAGTTCGCAGAATAAAAGGCATTGTAGGGTGGCGCCCTAGGATACAAGATTATTTAATTCTGAGGTTTTACACTCCAACCCCTTTTAAGGGGTCAATCTGCCCCTAAAAGTTACCAAACGGTCAAAATAGTAATTATTGGCCGAAATTCGCGGAATAAACGGCGTTGTAGTGTGGTGCCCTAAGATATAAGATTATTAGAATTCTAAGTTTTACACTCTGACCCCTTTAAAGGGGTCAGCCTGACCCTAAACGTGACCAAAGGTCAGATTAGTAATTATTGGCCGAAATTCACGGAATAAACTGCATTAGGGTGGCGCCCTAAGATACACGAATTTTGAATACTAGTTTTCACACCCTGAGTCATTTTAAGGGGTCAACCTGACCCCTAAAGGTGAGCAAATGGTCAAAATGGTGATTATTGGCCGAAATTCGTGGACTAAAAGGCATTGTAGGCTGGCAACCTATGATACAAGATTATTGAAATCCTAAGTTTCACACTCTGACCCCTTTTTAGGGGTCAGCTTGTCCCCTAAAAATGTTCAAATGATCAAAATAGTGATTATTGGCCGAAATTCGCGGAATAAACGGCGTTGTAGGGTGGTGCCCTAAGATACAAGATTATTGAAATACTAAGTTTCGCACTCCAACTGCTTTTAAGGGGTCAGTCTGACCCATAAAAGTGACCAAATGGTCAAAATAGTAATTATTGGCCGAAATTCGTGGAATAAACAGCATTGTAGGGTGGCGCCCTAAGATACAATATTGTTGAAATACTCAGTTTCGTACTCCAGCACCTTTCAAGCGGTCAGCTTGACCCCTAAATGTGACCAAATGGTCAAAATGGAAAATTTGCGGAAAAATCCGCGATGTAGGGTGGCGCCCTAAGATACAAGATTATTGCAAGTCTAAGGTTCACACTTTGCCCCCTTTTAGGGGTCAACCTGACCCCTAAAAGTGACCAAATGTTACTTATTGGCCGAAATTTGCGGAATAAAAGGCGGTGTAGTGTGGCTCTATAAGAAACAAGATTACTTAAATCCTAAGTTTTATGGTCCTATTAAGAAGTCAGCCTAACACCTAAATGTTTCCAAATGGTCAAAATAGTAATTATGGGCCGAAATTCGCGGAATAAACGGCTATGTAGGGTGGCACCCTCAGATACAAGATTATTGAAATCATAAGTTTAACACTCCGCCCCCTTTTAAGAGGATCAACGTGACCCCTAAATATGACCGAATGGTCAAAGTAGTAATTAGTGGCCAAAATTTGCGGAATAAAATGCATTGTAGGGTTGTGCCCTAGGATACAAGATTATTGAAATCCTAAGTTTCACACATCTGATCCCTTTTAAGGGGTCAACCTGAACCCTAAAAGTGACCAAATGGTCAAAATAGTAATTATTGGCCGAAATTCGTGGAATAAACGGCGTTGTAGGGTGGCGCCCTAAGATTAATGAAATTCTAAGATTTACACTCTGACCCATTTTAAGGGTCAACCTGACCCCTAAAAGTGACCAATTGGTCAAAATGGTGATTATTGGCCGAAATTCGAGGAATAATGGGCATTGTACGGTGGCACCCTATGATACAAAATTATTGAAATTCTAAGTTTCACACTCCGACCCCTATTAAGGGGTCAGCTTGACCCCTAAAAGTGACCAAATGGCCAAAATGGTAATTATTCACCTAAATTCGCGGAATAAAGGATGATGTAGGTTGGCGCCCTAAGATACAAGATTATTGAACTTCTCAGTTTCATACTCCGACCCCTTTAAGGGATCAGCTCGACCCCTAAAAGTGACAAAATGGCAAAATATTAATTATTTGCCGAAATTCGCGGAATAAACAGCGTTGTAGGATGGCGCCCTAAGATACAAGATTATTGAAGTACTAAGTTTCATACTCCGACCCTTTTTAAGGGATCAACTCGACCCCTAAATGTAACCAAATGGTCTAAATGGTAATTATTGCCCAAAATTCGCGTAATAAACGGCGTTGTAGTGTGTCGCCCTAAGATACAAGATTATTGAAAATCAACGTTTCATACACTGCCCCCTTTTAAGGGATCAGTTGAATCCTAAAAGCGACCAAGTGATTAAAATTGTTATTAATCGAAATTGGCAGAATAAACGCCGATGTAGGGTGGCGCTCTGAGATACAAGATAATTGGTATGCTAAGTTTCATACTCTGACCCCTTTTATAGGGTAAGATTGACCGCTAAGATAAAATTCGTGGGAGAACGGCATTCTAAGTTGGCGTCCTAGATATCTGAAATCCCAGGTTTTATCATTTGACTTTTTAGGGCTCCAAATCCTCATAACTCTAATCACTAGCTTGAATTTGCCGGCCAAAACAAATGGTGTGGGTTTGCACCTGAGAATCAACTTGGTTCGAATCCTTCAGTCTATTCTTAGAATTTTCTTTGTCCGCGTGGGCCATGTGTGAACTGTCCATGGGAAATTTGTATGGGGAATATAAATATTATTGCTCAAGTTCAGTCGGTTATTGTGCAGAAAAAGTTTGAGTCGGTGCGTTCTGGCACAGTGAACCGATGTTAATTACTTGTAAACTTCACAGTGGGTAATTTTGCATAAACACCTGTATAAGACTGCCTGACGTCCAAACATTTACGTGCAGTGTGCTTTTTTATATGCATATTTCTTTCACTGTCTATATGGACACAATGACATGAAACTGAAATAGTGCAGCCTGATGTATGTTGATCTACAACAAAGCGTTTTGTTGTTCCATCGTTTCCATTTTCACCTGCTTATCAGTTAACCCATTTTATCTCTTTAGGTCCTAACTTATTTAAAAGGTGTGAGGCCAAAATACCGTAGACTGGAGTGAAATGCCCTCGTTCTAAAAAAGTGACATGGCACACCATGGTATTGTCTCTAAACATCATGATATACCGTGGTATTGCCCTATATACCAATTGTGTTCTGGGACATCAGTAGTAGGCTTGGGGCTGGATGAGCCTGTTCTGCCAGAGGGGGCCGAGGGGGTCGATGACATCATCATAATTAAAATGTTATGTAAGGTAATTAATATTACTTAATGATTTTTTTTTTTTTTAATCACTTTAATAATTAATGTAATTAATGTAATTAATGAATGTTGCATAATTAATGTAATTAATGAGTGTAATTAGGGTTGATTATAATAATTAGTATATTAATAAATGAATTAATATTGACGTACTGGACATATGTGCATGCTATCGGTTGACTGACCCGCACAGGTCATCGCGTGTCTGGGTATCATTAAATCGATTTTTTCTTTTCAAACGCCAATTACTGACAGATGTTGAAGCAATTAAATCTATTGTCACACTTTAACGACCGGTCATAAATATTGTTAGACTGGACATGCTATCATGTATTTAAAAATCAATGATGATCTCACGTGACAAGATGTGTCTTGCTTTTACCTGAAGACTGTGAACGACTCCATTCTGGTTATTTTTATAGGTATAATTTGATTTAATAACTTGGCGTGATTCTTACATATTAATAACGCTAGTTTATTCTTCTCGTTTTTATGGCTGTCGAAAAACTCTCATAGACTAAAGGTATTCTGATTTTACGCCTCACGCGATAAAGTAATTTTTTAATCCGATGACCACATGAACAAATAACATTTCGGTTTTTTGAAAAGCGGGCGTGTTTGTTTTTTCCCCTATAAAGTCTGACGATTCGAACCTCACTCTCATTAGAAACTGTGTCAGAAAAGCCAAGATGACAAGCATCGACTATACTTCCATAAACAGCTATGAGCGAACCAAGAAGCAGCGAGCCAATGAAGAATTTGCTTTAGCATTAAAAAAGTGGTGGGCAGCGACGCTCCCCACGAAGGAACAAGAAAAGAGACTAAAAGACTACCCATTTGTTGAGGCTGCCAGACGTCCTTTCGGGGAGATCCAATACAGGAATCGCCCCAAACACTGGTTCGATCTTCCTGTACACATGCAGGAGGAAGCACTAGTAGGGCCCCCAACAGTTAACGAAGATTGGGAAAAGGATTTTTTCACCGAGGCGGAGATGGGAGGAAAAAAAAAATAGCTTTCTATGGAAAGCAAAAAAAAACGGCCCTTTTCAGGGCCACCATAATCTTAAAAAGAGTTGCTTTGTCACAAACACACACTTTTTTAACCAATCAGACACCTCATTATCCCACACCCTCACCGTCATACCCCTGGATTCCCTCACAGTGCCTAAAACTTTCATGAACTCCCCTCTCCAGGTCATCTAATACTAAAAAACTTTTGGAAACCGCTCTCCCCCTGCCCCACCATAATCTTAAAAAGAGTTGCTTTGTCACAAACACACACTTTTTCAACCAATCAGACACCTCCATTATCCCACACCCTCACCGTCACACCCCTGTATCCCCTCACAGTACCTAAAACTTTCATGAACTCCCCTCCTCCAGGTCATCCAATACTAAAAAAGACTTTGGGAAACCTCTCTCCCCCCTCCCCCAGCCCTCACAATAGCTAAATTATCTCGAACCCCAGTTCAGTTCTCTAAATGTAATGGACACACACCGTCACACCCCTGTATCCCCTCAGAGTACCTAAAACTTTCATGAACTCCCCTCCTCTAGGTCATCCAATACTAAAAAAACTTTGGGAAACCTCTCTCCCCCCTCCCCCAACCCTCACAATAGCTAAATTATCTCGACCCCAGTTCAGTTCTCTAAATGTAATGGACATGTCAAGCCCCCGAATACGCCTTCCCCACAATTTTGAGCGATCAAATTACCCCGATTAGTCTCCTCTCATAACTTACCACTCTCTTAACCCATATTTACTATGAGATTGTCTCCCTAATAAATAGCGTATGTTCATTTGATATAATATATTAATAATTTTCGTTAAATAATTCATCCCACAAGACACTTGTCGAAAAAACAAAATGGCGGATTAGTTTGACAGAAATACGCGTATCGATTTATTCAGGAATGTCTGTCGGTTGTGTCCTTGGGCAAGACACTTCTTCCCTATTGACCATGTGGGGGCATGGTGACGCTGTGCACTAAGGCGTACTGCACGTCGATGGAGCACCTGTCTTCAACCAATGCAGACCCTGTGAAGAATCTTGACAGTTGCTTGCCGTTGCTCGGTGGCTCTCTCCGGCTTTCCCCACCCGTAAAACTGTCGTGGTCATGATTAGTTGTTGTGCAGACCTTAAACACCAATAAATAAATATAAATAAATAGGCGGTTATCAAAACAGCCCTTAAGTGTTTAACAGTTAATTGTGGGCCAGTGCGTTTAAAAATGAAAAAATTGGGTGATAGCACTACGGACTGTGTTTAATCATAGAAAAATCACACCCACGCTATTACTAACCCGTATGATTTATTTTTGAACGTTCACTGAAGAATAACCCACCCATCTAAGTAAAAGCATAAAAGAGCTAATATTATCTAATTACCTATGTGGGGGTGGGGTGGTCGGTAACGTTGTGAACTAGGGCATATTACCTTCCGCCAATGATAACCCTGTGTAGAACTAGGACAGTTGTTTGCCTCTGCATGATGGTTTTTTCCGGATTGCTCCAACTGTCGTTAAATAAATGAAAAAAACTACAATTCTATAATAACAGGCCAAGCCAACAGTACTTTCACCCCCCTCATTTTAATAGTTGAAAAGCACTGTTACTCGATCAAAAAAATGGTAAAAGGATATGCGACTCTGTATTAGCCGCCCAAATTTGCGAGACTTGGGAAAATATAACCCACCTAGAGCTGCACCAAAGCTACGTACACTATTCGAACTCCCACATTGTGTCTTGGGCAAGTTAATTTACCCCGATTATCCACATGGGAGCGCGATGACGGCGTGTAATAAGGTGTACTGCACGTCGGTGATACGCATATTTTAGAACAATCTAACCCTGCTTGTGCAGATTTCCGACGTTGGTGAGATGACAGTTACTCGTCGTTGCTCTGTGGTTCTCTTTGGATATTCTGGAGTCTACCCGTAAAATTGTCACGTTTAATTATAACTTGAACTTGATGTCCGGGTGTAATGAAATAGCGTATTTTCTGCAGACATTCTAAATAAACGCAGCTGGTTTACAGACCTGTATATATTTTTTTTTCAATTGAGTAAAAATATATGATAGTTACTGATGTAACACGCCGATTAGTATGTTTAATGAATCTAACTACGCCATTCCGACCGACCCTTTGCCCACCATGATCACAACAAACGTTTCAATTCTCTCTCTCTCTCTCTCACTCTCTCTCTCTCTCTCTCTCTCTCTCTCTCACCGATACAGTATGGGTGGAAACTAATTGCGTTCAAGCTGTTGTTTTTGTTTTTTTTCTAGGTTTTACCACTCCCCTTACAGCGCAAATCGAAATGAAATCTAATTCATTGAACCATACTACAGTGGATGTCAAAATTAATTTTTGAACGCCATTTTTTCTATGTGCCACTATCAGCAGCTATGACCATAGCGTAATTTTGTGGTAAAATGCTTATTTTTGTACAAAACTCAAGACCTTTCTCTGACAAATGCCTATATAAAAACAAGATAATACGCGAGAATGCGTTGTGTACCTGCATTTTGTTGATAAAATATGGCATGACCACATTCCCGAATATTAATGATGTACCCGCTTAATAACAGCTGAATTTTTATCGGATCACAGTTTTTTTTTTATTTGAATAATTGCCGATTTTTTTATTAAATCACATTCAGTAATTTATGTAGATTTCCTGAACTGGGCGAAGGTCAAGAAAGGCACTCTGTAGTTTAGGAGACTCCACAAATAAAAACAAAATAAAAAATCTTAGATATCTTGCATTTTTTTTAATTATCCATATTAACCAGAAATCAAAACTAGTCAAATTAATTAGAATTAAATTACAAATAGATATGAAATTTGCAGTAAAATGAACACTGGTATATGCTGCTGGCCGCATTTTTAGTTGTCTGTAATGGCTGTTGTTCAGAATGTCACCCTATTGGGGTGAGTTTTCGCTTTTTCGTCCAGTTTCATGAGAGCTTCCATGAAGTCCGTTCCACATTCGCAATCTTTTCCAGGGGCCATTCTTCAAAGGCTGGTCCATCGCAACTTTGCGGAGATATTGTTTTCTGGACGACAAACTGCAATATGATCTGGGTTTCCGATCAGACCCCTTGGGATATTTTGATCTTTAAGGATGTTTGCCAAAATTTTCCACCCTGTCGGTTGAAAATCTTTTCTTTTTCGCAGCAGATCATTTATTAGATCACACATATTGGAGCCCGAAATTGTAATGCCGTTATACACGAGTCGATCTTTCTCATCCCAGGATAAATTGGGTATATTCTTTATTATCTGGAGTAACAAAAGCGCCTTCTGCTGCATGGAATCTGGTATAACGGCTAACCAGTCCGGATGATTTTCCACTGAAAAACTAGTCGTTAAGGAGTGTGGTTTGGTGGTTTCTTTGCGTAAATTTGATTGGCGCTGAAAGATTGTCTGGTTCAGGAGCCCTTTCTCTTCAGAACCCGATGTTGAAGATTCAGGAATTGGTCTCATACCCTGGTCTATGGGCGGGACAGCTACAGCATTCAGGGGTGTGCGTATTTCCTGCAACTGTTCACTCCCCCATGGTTCAATACACTGAATTCTGCTTGAGGGTAGGTTGGTTCTGTCATCTATAGATTTTTCCCTCAGTGATTCCCCCATCACTAGCGATTTTACTGGCTCTAGCTTATTTGCAAGCCCCAAAATATTTCCACTTGTTAATGCATTGTTCCAACTAAAGGCTGATTTCATATGCACTGGAGGATAGGGTGGCTCGTTACAGACAGATCTGGTTGTTAACTCGGCTGTATTTGAGTTCGCTCCCCCTATAGTGTGTTTAAAATTTACATTTTTGTGTAATTGTCGTCTGTGTCGATAATAATTAGTTTTATGAGAGTAAGATTTTTGACACAATTCACAGACGTAGCATGAAGTCATCATTTTCAGAAGCGAGTTAATAGAGTGGCAATACAGTTCCAACACTCTGCCATTTATATGTATGAATAGGATGGGTCCCACCCCAACCTGTCAATCGCTGATTGGCTAATTATATATCAAGATAAGGTGGGTTCTACCCCAACCTGTTGATCATTGGTTACTTCAAATTCTCACACAGTGCATTGTGGGAAATTCCAGTGGTAGAGCTCTGAGGTAAAATAAGTTACAAATTGATATAGTTTGCTTCAAAAAAAAAAAGAAACATCAAAGTCACATTCATGACAAGCCGAGGTAGCACATCTGAACCACCAACTCTACACTGTTTAATCAGATAATCCATTTAATCAGATAATTACATGTGCATATCGGTTTTTCATTGGTTTTTTCATCAGTTTCCATCGGTTTTTCATTGGTTTTTATCGGTTTTCATTGGTTTTTATCAGTTTTACAATTCGGTAAAACGGTTTTTAGTGATTTTACAATTCGATAAAACGGTTTTTAGTGATTTAAATCACGTAAAATGATCACTAATTACCACTAATTGATCACTAATGGTCACTAATTGCCACTAATTAGTGATCAATTGATCACTAATTGATCACTAATTGCCACTAATTAGTGATCAATTGATCACTAATTGCCACTAATTAGTGATCGATTGATCACTAATTGATCACTAATTGCCACTGATTAGTGATCAATTGATAACTAATTACCACTAATTAGTGATAGATTGATCACTAATTGAGCTCTAATTGCCACTAATTAGTGATCAATTAGTGGTAATTAGTGATCAATTGATCACTAATTAGTGGCAATTAGTGCTCAATTAGTGATCAATCGATCACTAATTAGTGGTAATTAGTGATCAATTGATCACTAATTAGTGGCAATTAGTGATCAATTAGTGATCAATTGATCACTAATTAGTGGCAATTAGTGACCATTAGTGATCAATTAGTGGTAATTAGTGATCATTTTACGTGATTTAAATCACTAAAAACCGTTTTATCGAATTGTAAAATCACTAAAAACCGTTTTACCAAATTGTAAAACCGATAAAAACCAATGAAAACCGATAAAAACCAATGAAAAACTGATGGAAACTGATGAAAAAAACAATGAAAAACCGATATGCACATGTAATTATCTGATTAAATGGATTATCTGATTAAACAGTGTAGAGTTGGTGGTTCAGATGTTCTACCTCGGCTTATCATGAATGTAACTTTGATGTTTCTTTTTTTTTTGAAGCAAACTATATCAATTTGTAACTTATTTTACCTCAGAGCTCTACCACTGGAATTTCCCACAATGCACTGTGTGAGAATTTGAAGTAACCAATGATCAACAGGTTGGGGTAGAACCCACCTTATCTTGATATATAATTAGCCAATCAGCGATTGACAGGTTGGGGTGGGACCCATCCTATTCATACATATAAATGGCAGAGTGTTGGAACTGTATTGCCACTCTATTAACTCGCTTCTGAAAATGATGACTTCACGCTACGTCTGTGAATTGTGTCAAAAATCTTACTCTCATAAAACTAATTATTATCGACACAGACGACAATTACACAAAAATGTAAATTTTAAACACACTATAGGGGGAGCGAACTCAAATACAGCCGAGTTAACAACCAGATCTGTCTGTAACGAGCCACCCTATCCTCCAGTGCATATGAAATCAGCTTTTAGTCGGAACAATGCATTAACAAGTGGAAATATTTTGGGGCTTGCAAATAAGCTAGAGCCAGTAAAATCGCTAGTGATGGGGGAATCACTGAGGGAAAAACCTATAGATGACAGAACCAACCTACCCTCAAGCAGAATTCAGTGTATTGAACCATGGGGGAGTGAACAGTTGCAGGAAATACACACACCCCTGAATGCTGTAGCTGTCCCGCCCATAGACCAGGGTATGAGACCAATTCCTGAATCTTCAACATCGGGTTCTGAAGAGAAAGGGCTGCTGAACCAGACAATCTTTCAGCGCCAATCAAATTTACGCAAAGAAACCACCAAACCACACTCCTTAACGACTAGTTTTTCAGTGGAAAATCATCCGGACTGGTTAGCCGTTATACCAGATTCCATGCAGCAGAAGGCGCTTTTGTTACTCCAGATAATAAAGAATATACCTAATTTATCCTGGGATGAGAAAGATCGACTCGTGTATAACGGCATTACAATTTCGGGCTCCAATATGTGTGATCTAATAAATGATCTGATGCGAAAAAGAAAAGATTTTCAACCGACAGGGTGGAAAATTTTGGCAAACATCCTTAAAGATCAAAATATCCCAAGGGGTCTGATCGGAAACCCAGATCATATTGCAGTTTGTCGTCCAGAAAACAATATCTCCGCAAAGTTGCGATGGACCAGCCTTTGAAGAATGGCCCCTGGAAAAGATTGCGAATGTGGAACGGACTTCGTGGAAGCTCTCATGAAACTGGACGAAAAAGCGAAAACTCACCCCAATAGGGTGACATTCTGAACAACAGCCATTACAGTAGGGCTGGGCGGTTTATCGGTTTTTCGGTTCGGTTCGGTTTTTTTTTTTAAACCGAAACCGAACCGCCGCCTTAACAAAAAACCGAGACTTTCGGTTTCAACAAATTTCCCAGAATTGGTTAAGTTTATGACCACTCAATCACTTGCTTTCCGCACGCCAAAGGCTTAAATGTCAGGCAAAGGTAAATGCTGTGCCATTTATGCTTACTTCGAGAGGACTGACAACAAATCCCCCCACCCTCCCCCCACAAATAGCGGTAGCAAATTTCTTGTATCTTAAACAATATCTACAGAACCACCAGCAGATGGAATATGAAAAATTAAAAAGTCGTACGTAAAAATCCACACATGCAATTCAAGAATTGTTAAGTAAATTTACTGAACCGGGCATATTCGACCAAAGAGGTATTGCAAGTTACCTGACAATATGTGGTGTAAAAGTATTATAAATTACCTTTGACCTAAAATCATCTGCGTACAGCACGTTGTAAATTAGATTGGTGGTAAACATAAAATTTATTGAGTTTTAAAACCTCAAAGTTCACATTGGAAAAATGACGAGTAAATTATGTTAATTAACCGACCACTGGCACGTTCTCTGAAGTCACATGCTCAGAGATAACGCTGCGCATTGGCAGTTATGTTTTTTGTCAACAATAAAATGGTTAAATTAAAATAGAACACATCCAATTAAATGGATGGCAGGTAACTATTGAAAGTTTTTTAAAAATTTATTGGGAATTGTTTGTATACTATTTGAACTTACTTTAAGGAATCGCGCAGTACTGCAGGTCTGTCAGGTACACACGCTGCATTCCCAATACGAAGATGTTATAATCAACACGTGTCATGACCATGTGTATTTTGTAAACACAACAAATCGCAAGATGCAATATTGCAAACTTTCTTTCAACCCCCATTATGCAGCAGTCTCCCCTCCCTTCAAAAACATCAATTGCCTGTCTTGAATAAGATGAAATTAACGCAGGGATAAGCCAAGAGGGCAAAGTAAAGTTGGTAATATCTTTGCCTTGGCACCGCCCATTTCGCCCAATTTCTATGTTTGGGCAGAATCAAAGTAAAAAACGAACATCTACAGTCGAAATTAAGAGAGATATTGTGAAAGCATTGGAGTGAGTTACCAATAAAAGTGATTCGTATATCACGACTTACTTCAACAATAGTTATCAAAATCAGAAAAAATATGATTTGTGTTCCTCTTATTCCACTGTCATTTGAAGCAGGAACTATCAAGAAACACGGGGCACGTCTATTTTCATGCGATGTGATAATTACCGAAATAAGCACAACAATTGCACATTATCCACCAAAACCAGGGTGAGAGCATTGCGACTCCATAAAAAATAAGGAAATGTTGATTTTTGCTAAAATGTAGCTTTTCTTGTGAATTTCTGCATCTTGTCTTGACAAGGTCCCAAATCTCACTGACAGAACAAGGCAGCTCCCACCAGTGGTGGAGCCATGGTTTGAAATCCTGTGGACCATGCTAGTGGAGATTTTTTTTTTTTGGGTGGGGGGGGGGGATCTCAGGACTGAGGGTACTGTACTTGTACTGAGGGCAGGAAATCAAAAATATTTTTTTCAAATTTGGGGATGGGAGAAGCAAGTGGGATTTTGAGTGGAGGGTGGGGGGGGAGGGGGGGGCTGGTCTCCCTAGATAGTAGATACCTCATGGCTCCACCGCTCCACCACTGTTGCCCACTACAGCAGCCCAACACATTATGTCCATTTGCTGAGAAGAGTGGTGAACACTGATTAACCCGAATGACTCAACTCGCTACATGAGCCTCATGACTTGGATGACAAATACAGACAGATTTTATGTGTACATTACCCTCTAAAATGTGGATTTCTACAATATATTGTGAAAAACCGAAAACCGAACCGAAAACCGAGTTTTTGTACAAAACCGAAACCGAAACCGAACCGAAATGCAAATTTCAAAACCGCCCAGCCCTACATTACAGACAACTAAAAATGCGGCCAGCAGCATATACCAGTGTTCATTTTACTGCAAATTTCATATCTATTTGTAATTTAATTCTAATTAATTTGACTAGTTTTGATTTCTGGTTAATATGGATAATTAAAAAAAATGCAAGATATCTAAGATTTTTTATTTTGTTTTTATTTGTGGAGTCTCCTAAACTACAGAGTGCCTTTCTTGACCTTCGCCCAGTTCAGGAAATCTACATAAATTACTGAATGTGATTTAATAAAAAAATCGGCAATTATTCAAATAAAAAAAAAACTGCGATCCGATAAAAATTTGGCTGTTATTAAGCGGGTACATCATTAATATTCTGGAATGTGGTCATGCCATATTTTATCAACAAAATGCAGGTACACAACGCATTCTCGCGTATTATCTTGTTTTTATATAGGCATTTGTCAGAGAAAGGTCTTGAGTTTTGTACAAAAATAAGCATTATACCACAAAGTTACGCTATGGTCATAGCTGCTGATAGTGGCACATAGAAAAAATGGCGTTCAAAAATTAATTTTGACATCCACTGTAGTATGGTTAAATGAATTAGATTTCATTTCGATTTGCGCTGTAAGGGGAGTGGTAAAACCTAGAAAAAAAAAACAACAGCTTGAACGCAATTAGTTTCCACCCATACTGTATCGGTGAGAGAGAGAGAGAGAGAGAGAGAGAGAGAGAGAGAATTGAAACGTTTGTTGTGATCATGGTGGGCAAAGGGTCGGTCGGAATGGCGTAGTTAGATTCATTAAACATACTAATCGGCGTGTTACATCAGTAACTATCATATATTTTTACTCAATTGAAAAAAAAAATATATACAGGTCTGTAAACCAGCTGCGTTTATTTAGAATGTCTGCAGAAAATACGCTATTTCATTACACCCGGACATCAAGTTCAAGTTATAATTAAACGTGACAATTTTACGGGTAGACTCCGGAATATCCAAAGAGAACCACAGAGCAACGACGAGTAACTGTCATCTCACCAACATCGGAAATCCGCACAAGCAGGGTTAGATTGTTCTAAAATATGGGTATCACCGACGTGCAGTACACCTTATTACACGCCGTCATCGCGCTCCCATGTGGATAATCGGGGTAAATTAACTTGCCCAAGGACACAATGCGGGAGTTCGAATAGTGTACGTAGCTTTTGTGCAGCTCTAGGTGGGTTATATTTTCCCAAGTCTCGCAAATTTGGGCGGCTAATACAGAGTCGCATATCCTTTTACCATTTTTTTGATTGAGTAACAGCGCTTTTCAACTATTAAAATGAGGGGGTGAAAGTACTGTTGGCTTGGCCTGTTATTATAGAATTGTAGTTTTTTTCATTTATTTAACGACAGTTGGAGCAATCCGGAAAAAACCATCGTGCAGAGGCAAACAACTGTCAAAGTTCTACACAGGGTTATCATTGGCGGAAGGTAATACGCCCTAGTTCACAACGTTACCGACCACCCCACCCCCACATATGTAATTAGATAATATTAGCTCTTTCATGCTTTTACTTAGATGGGTGGGTTATTCTTCAGTGAACATTCAAAAATAAATCATACGGGTTAGTAATAGCGCGGGTGTGATTTTTCTATGATTAAACACAGTCCGTAGTGCTATCACCCAATTTTTTCATTTTTAAACGCACTGGCCCACAATTAACTGTTAAACACTTAAGGGCTGTTTTGATAACCGACTATTTATTTATATTTATTTATTGGTGTTTAAGGTCTGCACAATAACTAATCATGACCACGACAATTTTACGGGTGGGGAAAGCCGGAGAGAGCCGCCGAGCAACGGCAAGCAACTGTCAAGATTCTACACAGGGTCTGCATTGGTTGAAGACAGGTGCTCCATCGACGTGCAGTACGCCTTAGTGCACAGCGTCACCATGCCCCCACATGGTCAATAGGGAAGAAGTGTCTTGCCCAAGGACACAACCGACAGACATTCCTGAATAAATCGATACGCGTATTTCTGTCAAACTAATCCGCCATTTTGTTTTTTCGACAAGTGTCTTGTGGAATGAATTATTTAACGAAAATTATTAATATATTATATCAAATGAACATACGCTATTTATTAGGGGGACAATCTCATAGTAAATACGGGTTAAGAGAGTGGTAAGTTATGAGAGGAGACTAATCGGGGTAACTTGATCGCTCAAATTTGTGGGGAAGGCGTATTCGGGGGCCTGACATGTCCATTACATTTAGAGAACTGAACTGGGGTTCGAGATAATTTAGCTATTGTGAGGGTTGGGGGAGGGGGGAGAGAGGTTTCCCAAAGTTTTTTTAGTATTGGATGACCTGGAGGAGGGGAGTTCATGAAAGTTTTAGGTACTGTGAGGGGATACAGGGGTGTGACGGTGTGTCCATTACATTTAAGAACTGAACTGGGGTTCGAGATAATTTAGCTATTGTGAGGGCTGGGGGAGGGGGGAGAGAGGTTTCCCAAAGTTTTTTTTAGTATTGGATGACCTGGAGGAGGGGAGTTCATGAAAGTTTTAGGCACTGTGAGGGAATCCAGGGGTATGACGGCGAGGGTGTGGGATAATGAGGTGTCTGATTGGTTAAAAAAGTGTGTGTTTGTGACAAAGCAACTCTTTTTAAGATTATGGTGGCCCTGAAAATGGCCGTTTTTTTTGCTTTCCATAGAAAGCTATTTTTTTTCCTCCCATCTCCGCCTCGGTGAAAAAATCCTTTTCCCAATCTTCGTTAACTGTTGGTGGCCCTACTAGTGCTTCCTCCTGCATGTGTACAGGAAGATCGAACCAGTGTTTGGGGCGATTCCTGTATTGGATCTCCCCGAAAGGACGTCTGGCAGCCTCAACAAATGGGTAGTCTTTTAGTCTCTTTTCTTGTTCCTTCGTGGGGAGCGTCGCTGCCCACCACTTTCTTAATGCTAAAGCAAATTCTTCGTTGGCTTGCTGCTTCTTGGTTCGCTCATTGCTGTTTATGGAAGTATAGTCGATGCTTGTCATCTTGGCTTTTCTGACACAGTTTCTAATGTGAGTGAGGTTCGAATCGTCAGACTTTATAGGGGAAAAAACAAACACGCCCGCTTTTCAAAAAAACGAAATGTTATTTGTTCATGTGGTCATCGGATTAAAAAATTACTTTATCGCGTGAGGCGTAAAATCAGAATACCTTTAGTCTATGAGAGTTTTTCGACAGCCATAAAAACGAGGAGAATAAACTAGCGTTATTAATATGTAAGAATCACGCCAAGTTATTAAATCAAATTATACCTATAAAAATAACCACAATGGAGTCGTTCACAGTCTTCAGGTAAAAGCAAGACACATCTTGTCACGTGAGATCATCATTGATTTTTAAATACATGATAGCATGTCCAGTCTAACGATATTTATGACCGGTCGTTAAAGTGTGACAATAGATTTAATTGCTTCAACATCTGTCAGTAGTTGGCGTTTGAAAAGAAAAAATCGATTTAATGATACCCAGACACGCGATGACCTGTGCGGGTCAGTCAACCGATAGCATGCACATATGTCCAGTACGTCAATATTAATTCATTTATTAATATACTAATTATTATAATCAACCCTAATTACACTCATTAATTACATTAATTATGCAACATTCATTAATTACATTAATTACATTAATTATTAAAGTGATTAAAAAAAAAAAAATCATTAAGTAATATTAATTACCTTACGTAACATTTTAATTATGATGACGTCATCGACCCCCTCGGCCCCCTCCGGCAGAATAGGCTCATCCAGCCCCAAGCCTACTACTGACATCATTGTGTACCATGGTACTTATTTTATTATGGCTGTAGGACCAATGAACCCACATTTATTTTTCCGGCTGAATTTTAGACATCTCCCCAAACACTCCCCCATTTTATAGAAGCACGGCATATGATACATAGCACAGGGCATAAAGCAGAATCTTCTTGCAGATCATATGCGAATCATCTGAGTGAGATGAAGAAATGGCAAAACGCTGACAGTATTTCGACTGCAACATCGAAGAACTAGGAAAATTAGCAGCTCTTAGAGAGAGGTCGACTTGAACTTGACGTTAACGTTAATGCAACCTTGACTATGAGGGATGATAAACGTGATAAATTGCTTGGACTTGAAATTGCTTCTTTTCATTCATTATTAAATTCTACATTTAACATGCGGTGCACAAAAGGATGATTAAGATAGAACAATAATTTACTGGCACCATCAAGGAAGCTAATGCTATGATAACATAACAAAATTTGTTAAATTACATTGATATTCTTTAACTCTTTCTTACTGCCTCTATTTAAGGTCATGCACTCAAGCAATCCTGCCTTTTCCCCCATTTTAAAGTAAAGGTAAACCTGACTGACCTCTCTGTTCGGTATAATAAAATAATAGGATCCTGACTCTGTGGGGATATTGCAGACTGTCTCCCATTGGAACCATTATCTACCTCGGCTGACGTCTCCGGAGACAATGTGTCCCTTGGGAAGACAATCTGCAATATCCCTCCTTGAGCCAAGTCATCAGTTTTATGATAACCTGAAGATGCGTAAATAAACAGGAGTTCTTAGCTGCTATGAACCCTAAATCTTCTTATTATTACTGTTTACTCTTTTCTCCCACCAATGCGTCGCTTCATGGGAAACAGAGACATGGATGATCATATCAAACTGTTTTATGATTAACGTTTAATGTTATTTTGAAATGCATCGTAAGTCCATTGTATATGTCTAGCCAGTGGCTGGAGAAACTGATAAGGAAAGAATATTAGTAACGATTGTCCGCAGTAATAGTCTCCCAAATGCACAAGAGACACACTCGGCCATCGTTGCCTGGTTGCATCCGTCTGTTATTACGTGATGAAATCTTGCATATTGGCTATGGTACTGCTAGTATTGAACACCTTATAAGCAATCAAACAATTATTAAATCGGTCATTCAGTGGTGTGTAAAGACATAGATGCGTTGTTTGTTATGCAATGTGCACATGTATTTCTGTGTTCCACTTCAGGGTGATTACCAGAGACTTGTGTTTTCAACACCGTAGTGTCTGTACTGTACATGTATCTAGTGGCATGCCACTTTTATCTATCTATTTAATACATGAGTACTTGCATATTCACTGGCCCTTTGAGCCTCGTGGGAATACAGTGATACTTGACTGACAGTGGTTTAGGAATGTTGTTGAGTGTTCAACCAATGTCTGATATACATCACATCTCTGGGATCTGTAGTATCTGAAAGAGGCGTATATAATTGCTGTTGTCCGGTTTGTTCCTCTTTTATCAATTTTGTTGTGTCATATCACCCCACCAAATCAACCAGCATACAGCCTGATCATCAACCTTCGGCTTCTGTGATCAGTAGTTCATTGTTTAGAGCGTCAGACCTCGAACTGGAAGGTTGTGAGCTCGATCCCAACCCGCGCCAATCGCATTGTGTCCTTGAGCAAGACAACTAACTGCGATGGCTCCAGCTCCCATATCCATACGAAGGGTACCTTTGAAGAATAATTAACTCCGAGTGCGGTATTTTCGCGGCATGGGTTGTATGTCCCTCAGGGAGCTGAGATTGAATCAGAGTGATTTGTAATGATTACCTATGGATTTGGGATAATAATTTGAAGCGCTATAGAATGTCACGCGGCCACTGAGTGAAACAGTTATAAGCGCTGTATCAAGTATAATGATTATTATTATTATTAGCTCAACTTTGGCGAAGCCAAATTTGAGCTTCTGTCATGGCCCGTCGTCCGTCTGTCCGTCTGGCCATCTGTCGGTCTGTCCGAACGTCAACAATTGGATACGGCTCGGGCTAGAGGCCGTATTTAAGAACCGATCTTTACGAAACTTCTTGGGTACCTTTGTTATGACCGTGGGATGAGAACGAGTGTTTTTGGGTGTGGTCCGAAATTCAAGATGGCTGCCAGCCGCCATTTTGTACCGACGATGCAGAAATCTGTTTTTTGTACAGAACTTCCATATGAAAGCTCTGATTTGAATAATTTTTTTGTATGAATGTTTAGTACCATGGGATACATCACATATAATACGGGTTTTTTTCTCGTGCATAAATTGTGCAAATTAGACAAATTTTGATGTTTTTTGGTGTTACTTTCAGCACTGTAAGTGCAAATGACAATACGGCTCGGGCTAGAGGCCGTATTTATGAACCGATCTTTACGAAACTTCTTGGGTACCTTTGGTATCACCGTGGAACGAGAACGAGTGTTTTTGGGTCCGGTCCGAAATTCAAGATGGCCGATGGCAGCCATTTTGTACAAAATTAGGTGCAATCAGATTTTTGCACAGAATTTCCATATGAAAGCGCTGATTTGAATAATTTTTTGTGTGAATGTTTAGTACCATGGGATACATCACATATAATACGGGTTTTTTTCTCGTGCAGAAATTATGCAAATTAGATGAACTTTGATTTTTTCAGTGCGACTTACACACAGTAAGTACACATGTCAATACGGCTCGAGCTAGAGTCTGTATTTATGAACTGATCGTCACGAAATGTCTTGAGTACCTTTGTTATCACCTTGGGACGAGAAAGAGTGGTTCTGGGTGCGGTCTAAAATTCAAGATGGCTGCCAGTGGCCATTTGGTACCGAAATTAGGTCTAATCAGTTTTTTGTACACAACTTCTATACGGCTCAGACTAGAGGCCATATTTATGAACCAATCTCTACGAAACTTCTTGGGTACCTTTGTTATCACCGTGGGATGAGAGCGAGTGTTTTTGGGTGTGGTCCGAAATTCAAGATGGCCACCAGCAGCCATTTTGTACCAAAATTAGTGCAATCAGTCTTTTGTACAGAACTTCTGTATGAAAGTTCTGATTTGAATAAATTTTTGTATGAATGTTTAGTAACATGGAATACATCACATATTGTAAGGGGTTTTTTGTCGTACAGAAATTATGCAAATTAGATGAACTTTGATTTATTCAGTGCTACTTATACAATGTAAGCATACATGTCAATACGGCTCAGGGTAGAGGCTGTACTTATGAACCGATCTTCACAAAACTTCTTGGGTACCTTTGTTATCACCTTGGGACGAGAATGAGTGTTTCTGGGTGCAGTCCAAATTCAAGATGGCTGCCAGTGGCCATTTTGTACCGAAATTAGGTCCAATCAGTTTTTTGTCACAAGTTCTATACAGCTCGTATTTATGAACTGATCTTCACAAAACTTCTTGGGTACCTTTGTTTTCACCTTGGGACAGGAACGAGTGTGTTTTGGGGTGCCTTTGTTGTCACTGTGCTATGAGAACAAATATTTTGGGGTTCAGTCAGACCCACTCTGGGACTCAAAGATTTATTTTCTAGTTTAGCATCTGACTGTCACCTACCTTTACAATACTTTACCTATACATTTGTTACAGGCAACGGTCAGTATTTATGTACAGATCGTTACAATACTTTATATGTACCTTTGTTATCAGGTCATTACCTAGATGTTTGTCATTGCTGTGTCACATACTATACATGTACATGTCTTTGTCTTGACAAGTTGAGCTACAGTGTCATTGACACTTTCATTATTATTATTATTATTATTATTATTATTATTATTATTATTATTATTATTATTATTATTATTATGTCTCATTTAAATTATCTTACATTGTTGTACGCCATTGTGAGTTTCATTTGGACAACTGCAAAATATACGAAGGCGCTGCAGTCGTAATCAACCTTCAAGGGTGAGTGAGTAAATTTTAAAGGCCGTTAATTGCAGGACCTATTTAACAACAAAATTACTGCTGACAAACGCACAGAGAAGAAACTTTATAAACGTTTCGAAAAATTTAGTTTCGGCTCCTTGGGGTCACCAATCCACCTGGTCCTGTGTGAGCTTTGTTTGCATCCTCGTAGCTTATTTTGAAAATTAGAAAGGCATTATGTGTAACAGAATTCAAAAATAGTTTTTAATAAATAGAATGTATAACAATAAAATTATAAAAAAAAACAATAACTAATATAACAGAGACAAGTGCTAAGTCCGTAAAATAATTATAAAAATAAAACGATTCAATTAAACCCTTCTAAAATCAACAAATTTTCACTACAAGTAGACAGTGTTTTCTTGAATATGTCAGTATAATTGTTGCACACACAAAGTAATGGTTTTTGCTCACGTTGATTAACAAGTGACATTACTTTTATGATTTATATGTTTGGAATCATAAATTCTCCATTTTGTCCGTAACATTATGCTTTCTACATTTCTGTTCGATCTTGACATAAACAGTATTACAATATGATCCGCATGGAGCCCACTCGTGCCTCGACAAGTATATATCTGCTGGAGAAATGAAGTTTTAAAGGAAGTGCGAACATTCTAACAATATTCCTCAATACAATAGTGCTTTTCCATCATTAATACATCGTTTTAAAATCTAGTACAGACGATGTCGCGGCAGACGTTAAATACGGTAGTTGAGATGAAAGTCAGAAGCAATGATAGTAGTACCGGTGATAGTAATGATAGTAACAAGAGACAATATCAGTAGAAGCAGGACATAGATGTGATGCTAGCTGACATTGTAAGGGTCGGCAAAAGGTTGTAGCTGTAGTATACCTTTGTAGTGTGTAAACTTTAAGAGTGGTAAATGAGAGGGCATGCATGCGGTTCAAATAGAGAGGTGCTTGCAACCGTGGTCTTCACACGATGGTCTTAGTGGTCTTCATATACCCAGATAGGGAGACAATGATACCTTTAGAGGATGAGGGCTTTTGCCACAGGTATCTTGTTTCTCAAAGAAAATAGAATAATCGACGTTCTGGCCACGAGAGGGGGAGGGTCCAGGATACGAATAGAGGTATAAATAAGGTCAAAGTTAATAACCATAGTGATGATAATAGTGGCGGTTGAACGGGGCAATGTTCGAGTAAACTGTTTTGTTAGTCGGGGGTGATCGGGATTATTGGTGGTGTTAGTGTGCATGCGCAGCGCACGTTGTAAGGGTGATACGTGTTTCCGTTGTCCATTTTGTATACTGGAGACCGCCATCTTGGTTTCTATGTTAGTACGTGGTTGCTATGCTACCCAAAGGCCAATAACATGATAGGGGGGTAGTCGATTGAATAAGAGTGATTTCCCGATTCGTAAAATTACCTAAATAAACCCGACAATCTCTCCAAATCACCAAAAATGCACGCTTATTTGATATGAAACCCTAGATTGGGCATATAATAGTAGCACGTAGTGCTAAAGTACCGAGACCCCCCCCCCCCCCCACCCTCCCCGGGGGTAAGTTAGATTGAACTAGAGGTAATTTTCAGGTTCGGATTTTCCCCAAATCCTAGGATACTTCGTAGAATTACCATAAACCCATCCGACAATCCCCCCCAAATCACCCAAAACAACTTTTATTTGATACGGATTCACCACGAATGCTACTTATAATAGTAGCACCTAGTGCTATCGGACGAATTCCTTTGTATAAGAGTCCTTCACTGGTTCTAATTCCAGCAGAATCTTTGAATATTTCGTAGAATTATTAAAATAACCCGATAATTGTTTACATGGCTCAACTTTCCCATTAAATTCTCGCATTCTACCAATGTAGCTACAAGCTATCTTATAACTCCCCCATCTCATTATAAAGTATTCCGATGACCCCTAGACGTGTTTATGTTCTCTTGTACACATTACATTTAGCACATGGGTACATGCTGGATGTGCCGATATGTGCTTTTGTGAATTCGCACAATATGACACAATGTGTACTAGCACATAGGCACATACGGGTATTTTAGGGTACCTATGACCGGATTCCCATACAGCTCCTATATGGCTCTCAGCTCCTATATGGCTCCTAGCTCCTATACAGGTGGTCTTACCAATGGCTTCCATCGTATCTCCAACTATATGTCCTATGATTTGGCTATATTGCAGTCATCCAGTACTAATCTTCTAACATTCTTGCAGTCTTGTGCCGTTACTACCTTGTTTCATAAGTATTCTGCCGATCCAAGACATGTTTATGTTCTATTGTACACATTACAGGTAGCACATGGACACCTACTGGATGTGCCGATATGTGCTTATGTACAAATGCATAACGTGACACATTGTGCACTAGCACATAGTCACATGCGATCAAAAAGGGTGCCGAAGTTCAGACTTTTTTTAAAAAAAAAGGATTCAATGGAATTTGAGTGTTTGGTGGAATGTGCTTGTGTGTTATTACACATTGTGTCACAATGTGTACACATTACCTGTAGCACATTGCCACATGCTGAATGTACCCATATATGCTTATATGAAAATGCAAAATGTGACACATTGTGCACTAGCACATAGGCCCATACTGGTATTTGAGGATACCCATGGCCTGGTATTGTAGTATTTGATGATTCTTTTCGGGAATACGTTTTATAGGATACTTGTCACGTGTACACATTATAGGTAGCACATAGGCACATGTTGGATGTGCCGATATGTGCTTATGAGAAAGTGCACAATGTGACACTATTGTATTGTACTACTGGAATATTGGAGGGTACCTTTATAGGATACTAATTTGAGGATACTATTACCTGTTTGGCCTAGCCTTCTAGGTTACCCACAAGACATACCTATCCCAAATTTCCCATATAAGCCATCGAGCAATTAATGAAAAGCCATTCCTCGAACGACTCGAATCTCATCGAGCAAATGAGATATAGAGCAATTGGTCGAACAAGTGACTCACCCAAACGAGTCTTAGCCTCATTTCACGAAAAAGGTTATTCCATAGCCACAGGCGTTTTCCAAAAGGGATTCTTAAAAAGGAATTCCGTAAATGGGATTCTTATCTGACTCCGTAAACTGGGATTCCGTCATCGTTCTCCTACTGCTCACGCTCAAGTAATTTTGGGTGCGATGTCACCACGTGTCGAGCCTTTTGGCTGCCTTTATTTCTTAATAAGTTTATATTCGGAACTGACATATAGAAGTTTGAAACAGGGCCCTTTCGGCTTTAATAACTGCACGAATCCTATTTCCTTTCAATAAGACCGTGATGAAATGAGTTTAACACCACAATAATTAAATTTTCTTATTTCTTTACAAATGAAAGGGACAGCCCAGGACAGACCTCTGATCCCATGCCCCGCCGCTCTTAAGATTACTACTCCAAATCATCTCTCCTAGAATCCCCGAGCCATGAGTACGCCACCGCATTGACTTGTGAATGCACGGAAATGCAGTTTTCAAAGCCAGTTTATAAAAATTCAATCTGTCGGGGATTCATCCCCGACTCTCTTCCCCCCCCCCCCCTCCCCCGAAACGAGATAGGGTACCGCCAGTGATTCTTTCCTTCGCCATCAAGTTCCGTTGATTACTACTGCAGTAAATTTCCGACCCTTCTGGGCCTTGGGTGGTTAATGGAGACTGAGATCAGGAAATGACGTTTTTCTTCGGGAGTGGATGCTACATCCCGGTCACTACCCAAAGAGTGGGGTATTACCCCTTAAACTCTCCCTCGCGGTTTCGATGATTACTACACCAACGCCCCGCAAGTACTACTTCGGGCCCCTGAGGATCCTGAGCCGCCAATTCTTTCGGCAAAAAGTCAAAACCCAAATAGCCAAGGTGTACGTGACGAAATGGACTTTAGGGCGAGATAATGTATTTTTTTCATTCAATTTATGTTCATTCTATGAATGTAAATATATCATCGTTATACTGTATTAGTAATATAAGTAGTCTTCGTTGTAATTCCGATGGCCCTTGTTGTTCTTCGGTCTAACAAATTGTCCCCAAAATATCTCAATGTTATCCCAAATTTACCCTAAGTTCTCAGTACTTTCCCCAGAGTTACCGTTAAAGCACAAACTGTATTTATCTTAAAGTTCTCTCAAAAGCATTCCAAAAATGAAATAAATAATTAGAAACGTGTAAGTTCATGACTTCATCTGTCTGCCTTTGATAACTACAGGTTTCAGATTTTTTAAGTGTGGATTTCAAATTTTGCAGCAGGGCTAATTTCCTCCCGAGAATACAAAAAGAGAGGTTCCCACTTTTCTATTGCACCCACCCTTAACCCTACATCTGCTGTAACAGCGTTCGTAGTTTACTCGAACAGTTCGACCTTAGTTGTGTTGGATCTGTTTATATTTCAGTTCTGTCCAGCCTTTTGTGGCTGTGCTTTTACACCAAGACATCAAATGTATTTACTTCAAAACTACCCCCAAAGCATTGTAATAATAATAGGTAAGATTTGTATAGCGCACATTTCACAATATTACAAAAAGTTACAAGGCGCCGAACAAATGAAAGAAACATAAATACACAGAGTATGGGATTAATCAACATCAGGGTAATATTTTTTAAATAGAAAAGATTTTAGCTTTTATTTGAAAACGGGAAGAGATTGGGCCATATTCACAGATTCAGGTAACATAGTGAAAAGTCTTTGAGCATTGTAACTAAAAGAACACCCACCATGTGATGCAAGGTCGTATGTGGGCTGTTCCAGTAGGTTGTGGCATGAGGAGCGATGTGGGCGTTTTGGTGCATACACTTTAACCAACTCAGAAACATAAGAAGGCACTACGTTTGCTTGTGTTTTATAGGTGAACAGAATAATTTTGAAGTCTATTCTGGCTGCAATGGGGAGCCAATGAAGATTCATTAACTGAGAAGTAATGTGTTCGTTCTTCTTAGTGCGGGTCACTCTACGGGTAGCAGTATTCTGAATTATCTGCAATCTATTAATTTGCTTTTTTGTGAGCCCACAACGAAGGATATTACAGTAGTCTGGCCTATATGAAATGAATGCATGCACGAGACATCCAGTGGCACATTTTGTTAGGATTTTCTTTGCTCGACCGATGTTCCGAATGTGAAAATTTGCAGGCTGACAGAGTTTTGATATGTGATAAGACATGGACAGATATGTATCAAGATACACGCCCAAGTTTCTGACCGTGGTACATGTAGATGGGCTGACAATATTGTCACCTATTTTAAGACGAGGCAAAACATCTCGTGCTGGTTTGTACCTGGAGGAAAATATAATGTTTTATCATTGTTCAGTTTTAGTTTGTTTACCAGTATAAAGGTTCTGGCTATGCAATTACTCATAATCTGAAATTTCGATTCTGTGTCTATCAGATCAGAGGGGTCGAATTCGATGTAAATCTGGCGACGAGTTAGAAACTTTTTAACACAAATTGTGAAATGATCCATAAGGGTGCCCAGTTGTTATTTACCCGCTCATCGCCGTGTGGCGTTTGTCTATGAGAGTGGAGCCCTTCCAATTCCAGTATATGCCCAAACCTACCCATGTTTAGGTTCATCCCGCCACCTTATCAGTACAGCATGCAGCTGCTCACTTTTCTTTTTTTTCTCCTTCGACCATTTCAATCGCTCATCGTTTATCGGACGGCCCGGAATTTGTGTTCAGAAAGTCTCTAACTCGTCGCCAACTTGGGGGCTGGGAGAGGTGTGGGCTGGCGCCTGTGAGATGTTGTCCAGCGGCTTCAGCACACTCGGTTCCAATCCACACCGCACACTTTCTACCCGTAAGTGACCATATTCCGACCAGCATGAAAGAGAGGGTTTGCCAGAACAGGGAGTTGAATTGAGACCTAATATTGGAACGGTGCAGTCCCATCTTTTCACAGCTATAGGGCCAAGCGCTTGCCAGCTATGATCGAGTGATTACCTGACCAAATCTATGGACTCTCAGGAAGGGAAGCAGCAGAGGGTTCATCCCTTTGTTTTGGTTTCGTTTACTTTTTGGATTTTTTTCTGTAGTATCAATGTCTACTCGAAACTTGAATTGCACCATTTATTTCCTTTCTTGGATGCCTTGGTGTAACTTAGGGATAGGTACATTTTTTTCTGTGAAGTAGTTTTGTGGTACTTTGGGGGAACACTGGGGGTAGTTTTATGGTAGCTAGTGTCAAAATCTTTCCAAGGCACAATTGATTTTAAATGAAATTAAACAGAATTTATTCCACGAATTTTGGCCAATAATTATCATTTTGATGATTTGGTTACTTTTAGGGGTCAAGCTGACGCCTTAAAGGGGGTCGGAGTATAGAACTTAGAATTTCAATAATCTTGTATCTTAGGGCGCCACCCTACAACGCTGTTATTCCGAGAATTACCATTTTGACCATTTGTTCACTTTTAGTGAAAGGCTGAGCCTTTAAAAGGGGGTCGGAGTGTGAAACTTACGATTTCAACAATGTTGTCTCTTAGGGCGCCACCCTACAATGTGTTTTATTCCGCGAATTTCGGCCAATAATTACCATTTTGACCAGTTGGTCACTTTTAGGGGTCAGGTTGACCCCTTAAAATGGGCCAGAGTGTGAAACTTAGCATTTCAACAATCTTCTGTCTTAGGCGCCATCCCACAAAGCCGTTTATTCCGCGAATTTCGTCCAATAAGTACTATTTTGAGCATTTAGCCACTTTTAGGGGTCAGGCTGACCCCTAAAAAGGGGTCGGAGTGTGAAACTTAGGATTTCAAAAATTTTGTATCATAGAGCGCCACACAACAGTGCCTTTTATTCCGCGAATTTAGGTCAATAATCACCATTTTGACCATTTGGTCAACTTTAGGTGTCAGGTTGACGCCTTAAAATGGGTCAAAGTGTGAAACTTAGTATTTCAATATTCTTGTATCTTAGGGCGCCACCCACAGTGCCTTTTATTCCGCGAATTTCGGTCAATAATCACCATTTTGACCATTTGGTCACTTTTAGGTGCCAGGTTGACACCTTAAAATGGGTCAGAGGGTGAAACTTACTATTTCAATAATGTTGTGTCTTAGGGCGCCACTCTACAACGCCGTTTATTTCGCGAATTTCGGCCAATAAATACTATTTTGACCATTTGGTCACTTTTAGGGATCAGGCTGACACCTTTAAAGTTGTCGGAGTGTGAAACTTAGGATTTCACTAATCTTGTATCTTAGGGTGCCATATGGTCACATTTAGGGGTCGAGCTGATCCCTTAAGAAGGGTCGGAGTATGAAACTTAGTACTTCAATAATCTTGTATCTTAGGGCGCCATCCTACAACGCCGTTTATTTCGCGAATTTCGGCAAATAATTAATATTTTGCCATTTGGTCACTTTTAGGGGTCGAGCTGATCCCTTAAAAGGGGTCGAAGTATGAAACGTAGAACTTCAATAATCTTGTATCTTAGGGCGCCAACCTACATCATCCTTTATTCTGCGAATTTAGGGGAATAATTACCATTTTGCCCATTTGGTCACTTTTAGGGCTCAAGCTAACCCATTGGAAGAGGTGGGAATATGAAACTTATTATTTCAATAATCTTGTATCTTAGGGCGCCACCATACAACGCCGTTTATTCCGCGAATTTTGGCCAATAATGACTATATTGTCCATTTGGTCACTTTTAGGGGTCAGGCTGACCCCTTAAAGGCTGTCGGAGTGTGAAACTTAGGATTTCAATAATCTTGTATCTTAGGGCACCACCCTACATCGCCTTTATTCTGCGAATTTAGGGAAATAATTACCATTTTGACCATTTGCTCACTTTTAGGCGTCACGCTGACCCCTTGAAAGGGTTCGAGTGTGAAACTTTGGATTTCAATTATCATATATCCTAGGGCGTCACCCTACAATGCCTTTTATTCCACGAATTTCGGCCAATAATTACTGTTTTGACCATTTGGTCTCTTTTAGGGATCATGTTGACCTCTTAAAAGGGAAACTTGGGATTTCAATAATCTTGTATCTTAGGGCGCCACCCTACAACGCCTTTTATTCCGCGAATTTCGGCCCAAAATTTCCATTTTGACCATTTGGTCACTTTCAGGGGTCAGGTTGACCCCTTAAAAGGAGTCGGAGTGTGAAACTTAGGATTTCAATAATCTTGTATCTTAAGGCGTCACCCTACAACGCCGTTTATTCCGCGAATTTCCGCCAATAATTACTATTTTGACCATTTTGACACTTTTAGGGATAATTTTGACCCTTTAATAGGGTTTGGACCGTGAAACTTAGTATTTAAATAATCTTGCATCTTAGGGCGCCACCCTACAACGCCTTTTATTCCGCGAATTTCGGCCAATAATTACTATTTTGACCATTTGGACACTTTTAGGGGCCATGCTGACCCTTTGATAGGGGTGGGACCGTGAAACTTAGGATTTAAATAATCTTGTATCTTAGGGCGCCACCCTACAACACCTTTTATTCCGCGAATTTCGGCCAATAATTACCATTTTGTCACTTTCAGGGGTCAGGTTGACCCCTGAAAAGGGGTCAGATTGTGAAACTTAGGATTTCAATAATATTGTATCTTAGGGCGCCACCCTACATCGTCGTTTATTCCGATAATTTCGGCGAATAATTACCATTTTGGCCATTTGACCATTTTGTTCAAGCTGACCCCTTAAATGGGATCGGAGTATGGAACTTAGTTTCTTATCAACCTACTCACAATTGTTTACTTCAGGCGTGCACTACAGTAGAAGTCTCTAACTCGGATAAAATACTCTCTATTTTTGTCTTTCCCAAGCAATTTGGGAAAGAAAAGTGGTGCAAAAGCACCGATAAAAAATAAGCCAAAACTGTGTCGAGTGCAACCGGCACAGACCCAGTACGGGACGCTCTCTCCCAAGTACAACTCCACGACTTCCGTTGCCAGTGCGCATATACCGTCTCTAAAGACTCATTCTTTTTATAATCCGCTTCGTGCCGATATGTTTTTGACCGCTTATCAGTGTTTCTCCAGCTCGATGTTTGATGATTCCTGATTCATTGTGCATCAGTGTATCCTTTGTATTCTCAGGAACAGTGTTTTTTATATTCTCTTTTATATTATATATCCATAATGTATATTTAATTGTTCTCTCTCGAGTCGCGCGCGAATTTCGTGTGCCATGCGGTTCGGACTTATAATATTTCACAATTATTGTTAATGCTTTATTTGCTAAATTTTCTAATTGTGTTAGAGTTAGGTGTCAGCGGGGTACCACTCCCACAGTTTTTCTTCTTTCTTTTGAGAGTAGTCATCCTGTTGTGTGGTTCCCGGTCGACCGTCTGGGGTCTTTGTTTCTGTCACCCTTCTCTCTTCTTTGGGGGTGTTCTTCTGTTTTCTGATTTCACCTTCTCTGCTCCTCTCACCTCTATCATGCCCAGGACAATTCCTTGTGGGCAATGTCTGCTGCCAAAGCATGTGGACGATTTACATTCGTCTTGTTCCTCCTGCAATGGGTGTTCGGCCGAGCGGCCATGTGGTGTCTGTGGATCATGGTCATCCACTTTCTGGGCGTCAGTTAACCGTGTCGTTCGTTCTCGTGGCCGTGCCTCCCGCTCCCGCGGGAAAGGAGAACGTGGTCGTTCGGGTGCTCCCGAGCCGACCTTGTCTGGTGAGAGTTATTCCTCCTCCGTGGGGGATGTGCAGTCTTTTCCTGTAGTGGATACTGCGGGAGCCGTTGAGTGTTCTGGTGAAGAGGTGCCTGGTTCCGTGACTACGGTCCCCCCTCCACATCTGAAGCTGTCACTAGGGTTGTGACTCCTCCTTCGGAGCCGAGCAGGTGTGCTCTCTCCACTTTTTCACCAGCCTCAACGACTCCCGACGTATCTACTACTACTGCTGGTCCGTCTGCTTCGTCGTCAGTTTCAGCCGGCCTCGGCTTTTCGCTGCAGGGGACTGCAGGAATGTCCGGTACTGTAGACGTGGGATATCGGCCTCAGCCTTCCCTGTCTTCAACTCGGCGAAGTCGGAAGGGGCTGCCGGCCGAACCCATCTCTGTGGTCTCTTCGCCGTCGAGCACCACAGTTGTGTCTTTGGATTCGGATGTTCTTTGTGGAGACACTATGAACTCCGTGGCGTTTCCGTCTACTCATTCTGGCCTCACGACCAGTTTTGGGGGACCAACGCCTTTTGTGCAGCATGGACCTTCTGCCCCGCAGAGGTCCGCGGTGACTCTCATGAGTTCCCGCCATTTTGATCCTCGGGGTGCCTCGTACCCCTATACACGTCTGCTTTCAGATGTTTCGGCTGCCGCCCGTCGTCCCGCGTCGGGTGTTTTGGAGGCCCTTCGCTGGTTAAGAGGGTCAGAGGTGAAGCCACTTTGCCGGTTCGCTGCCCTGTCGAACCGGTCGGTACGGGCAGTGAGCTTAGGGAGGCCCTCTCCTTACTCACTCAGGTTTTTTCTAAGAGCCTTCTTGTTGCTTCCAGCGAGGCAATGAGTGGTTTCCAGGCGCCTCCTATGGCGCCGCCTCCCGGGATTGGAAACGACCGGTTTCTGATTCCCCTGGTGTCCCGACACCATGGGAGGCGTCGGCTGGTTTGCCCACGATGGGCTATGTGTCTTCCGACTCTGGGGAGGAGTCCGACATGCTTGATGTCGAGGGCCAGCAGTCTTCGGACTTGGGGGCAGCTCTTGACTTTGTGTTTGGGTTTCTGCCTGATCTCAAACCTACTAACCAGCCGACAGTGTCAGCCTGGCCGCGATCATCGGTCGCGCGCCAACAGCCTATGGAGCAACCTGCTTCTGGGCGCCTTCGACCGTGCCAGTCGGTACAGGTGGTTGAAGCTTTTTCAGCATTGGACTCCAAGCTGAATTCCAAGGCTCTGAAGACTTCGTTCTTCACCAGGGTTGACACCTTTTTGCTTCCTGTGCGTTATCGTTCCTACGATTCCGCCAATCCGTCGGACTGCCAGACTTTGGCGGTTCTTGATCAGGACTCCACTTCCCTCGGGCTTTCCAAGCCCATGTCTGCCGTCATTCCAATGACGACTCTGGAGTCCACGTTGGGCTTATCTAGAGAGATGCTTGGCATGCTTTCTCTCTCAGATCACGTCGTCTCAGCTTTGGCTGCTTATCTGCCTCCAGATAAGTTTGACGAGGTACAGGCTTCTTTGCGTGTGCTGTCCAAGGCGCTTATGCATCTTACTCACACGCATGCCTGTAACACGGCTAATCTGGAATTAGTTCGAAGGGACGCTGTGCTGGACACAGGACGATCCCTTCCCGAGGAGCAGCGTGCTGCTCTTCGATCGGCTTCTTTGGCAGGTCCGCAACTTTTCCATGGTTCCGTGTCGACGGTCCGGGATGACGTCCTACGTCATTCCAAAGATCAGCTGCTGTTTCGTCAGCTTGATCAGCCTTCTAGGGGAGGCAAGGGCCGTTCCAAGCCTAACAAGTACCCATCTGCTTCCTCTGTGAAGCAAAAGGCTGGTCCTTCTGCCGCCTCCTCTACTTCTTACTCAAGGGGTAAGGGTATGGGTCGGCAGAATCGAGGGAAGTCTCAGGATTCTTCATTTAGTAGAGGAGGTGGTTTCTCCTCTCGCGGGCCTCGTCGGGGCTCGAAATGAAGGTCCTCACCTCGACTCGTCCCAGGTTGGAGGAAGGATAGCAGAGTTCGCAGACCATTGGGCCACCATCACATCCGATCCGTGGGTGTTAGATGTTGTCCGGTCCGGGCTGCGAATATCCTTCCGACGGCACCCCACTCTGTCAAGGGTGCCTCTTCCAACCACAGTTCCTTCAGACGTTTTACGTCGGTAACTTTTGTCCACGGAGATTGGCAATCTCCTGGCAAAGGGGGCAATCGAGGTCGTCAAGAACATTCAGTCAGTGGGTTTCTATTCCCGCCTGTTCTTGGTGCCGAAGAAGGACGGCCGACTCCGACCGGTTATCGATCTGAGTATCCTGAACCAGTCTTTCATTGCTCCCAAGTTCAGCATGGAGACTTTCAGGTCGGTCCGCCAATCAATTCACCAGGGAGATTTCGCAGCCAGCATCGACCTGCGAGACGCTTACTTCCGCGTTCCGATGCATCGGGCGTCACGGAAGTATCTCAGGTTCGCTTTTCTGGGGCGAGTTTACCAGTTCAAGGCCATGCCTTTCGGCCTCAACCTGGCTCCTTGGGCGTTCACCAGACTGGTGTCGCATGTGATAGCGTTCCATCGCACACAGTCCAGGGCGACTACTTTGGCATATCTGGACGATATCCTCCAGAGGCATTCCAATGCTGCCTTACTGGAGTCGGATGTCGCCACTCTGTTGAGCTTGCTCACGTCGCTAGGATTCAGAGTCAACGAGGAGAAGTCGGACCTGGTCCCTTCTCAGTCGTTTTGTCATCTGGGGATGTCTTTCCAAACCCAATTCAATTTGGTATCGGTTCCCCAGGCCAAGGCTGTGATTCTCTCAGCTTTTGCTCTGACTCTGTCCCAGTCCACGTCCGCGACCGCTCGGAGTTTTCTCCGGCTGATCGGTCTCTGCGGTTCGGTGACGGATCTCATTCCTCTAGGTCGGCTGCGTGACCTCTCCAACACTTTCTGCTCAGTCGTTGGAGGCCGAATGTAGATTCTCTGGATCAGGTACTTCCGTTTCCGGAATCTCTGTATCCTCACCTTCTTCCCAGGACAGATGTTCAGTGGATTACGCAGGGTGTTCCATTGGACTTACCCACGTCCGATCGCGTTCTGACGGCAGATGCCAGCGATCTCGGATGGGGTGCGACGTTGGATACTCTCGGTCTTTCCCTACACGGGATGTGGGACCAGGATCAAGCAGCTCTGCACATCAACCAGAAGGAGCTTCTTGCTCTTCTTCTGAGTTTCAGGCAGTGGATCCCTCACCTGTCGAATCGCCAGGTCCTTCTGCTATCCGACAATTCGACAGTGGTTGCTTACATTCGGAACCAGGGCGGCACGCACTCGGTTCCGATGTACGAATTAGCCCTGGATCTTCTACTGCTCGCTCAGGATGTTCACGCCGGAGTGGTTGTTCGTCACATTCCCGGTCGTCTGAACGTCCTAGCCGACTCCCTGTCCCGACAGGACAGGGTTATTTCCACCGAGTGGATGCTTCACAGGGCAGTGTTCCAGTCGCTTTGCGATCTCTGGGGACGTTCCCACATCGACCTCTTTGCGACTCGTTGAAACCATCAGGTGGACACTTTCGTGTCCCCGTGTCCAGATCTTCTGGCTTTTGCCGTGGACGCTCTGTCACTCGATTGGAACGGTCTTGTCGGCTACGCCTTCCCGCCGGTTCCGATTCTTCCTCAGGTTCTCGCCAAAATTCGAACCTGCAGTTGTCGAATCATTCTGATCGCACCCCTGTCGCCTCAGCGGGTGTGGATCAATCAGCTCCGCTCGCTGATGGCAGCGGTTCCGGCACGTCTCCCGCTACGTTGCGACCTTCTTTGTCAAGGTCGCCCGAGGAGGTTTCACGTGGACCCGACTTCATTGTGCCTTCACGCATATCTTTTGTCAGGTCCTGTCTCCTCCGTAGAGGTTTTTCGAGACGAGCAGTGGAGTGCATTTCTTCTTCAAGGAGGCACTCCACTGGTTTAGCTTATGCAGCTAAATGGAAGGTCTTCTGTCGATGGTGTGCTGATCACTCTGTTGATTATGCCAATCCTTCGATTTCACAGATTGCGGAGTTTCTGGTATATCTGTTTGATTCTCGGGGTCTCCAGCCTGTTACCATCAAGGGTACAGGTCCATGCTTTCAGAAACTTTTTCTTATGTGGGGAAGCGTCGTATCGGCACTAATCCTTACCTCTCCAAGCTTGTTCGGCACTTTTCTTTGAAAAGGCTTCGGACTTTGCAGCTTACTCCACGATGGAATTTTTCGTGGATGCTGCTTTGCTTGGGGGGGGGGGGGGGGGGGGGCGTTCGAACCTTTATCCCAGGTGGATATGCATTTTCTCACATATAAGACGGCTTTTCTGATGGCATTTGCTTCGGCCAGACGGGTTAGTGAGCTTCACGCCCTCTCGGTTGACCCGGCCTTTTTTAGGAGCTCTCCCAACAGTGTTACTTTTACCACTGATTGCTCCTTTTTGGCCAAGAATCAGTTACCAGATACTACTTCTCCTCCTGTCTGTATCCGGGCTCTTCATTCTGTTGAGGGTAATCGCCCTTTGCTCTGTCCGGTCCGTGCTATTCGCAATTATCTCGATCGGACACGCTTCATACGGAAAGGCAGGAAACGTTTTTTTTCTGTCTCTTATTCCGGGTCGACAGAAGATCTCTCCTCAATCCATTTCTCGATGGATTTGTCTTGCTATTCGTACGGCTTATGGTCGTTTAGCAGCTGGCGATTGTATTACCAATCGTATTTCTGCCCACGAGGTGCGGGCACTATCCACCTCTTGGGCTTATTCTAACTCCGTCAAGTTGTCGGATGTTATGCAGGCAGCCTACTGGAGAAATGCTTCTACTTTCTCCACCTTTTATCTGCGCCAGGAGCAGTCAGAGGACCTTTTTGCCCTGGGGCCTCTTTCTTCTGCTCAGGTGTTGTCTGCCATAGCCATTAGGCTTCTTGAAGGTCAGTTTTCAGCCTGTGCTGTTACTGCCCTTTTTCTGTTTGTGTGTCACACAGGCCCATATGTCTCTTTTCATTGTCCTTTATCAATGATTGCGACATTATGGTTGTTAAGCCTCGGGACCTCTTCCTTCTGCTTCGCGGTTCCAGTGCACTGGGGTTATGTGTGGGTTGGTTATGCGAATCCCTCCAGCCTTTTGTCTATTCAGCCTGGAGTAAACAATTGTGAGTAGGTTGATAAGAAATCTAAATTTTATAGTAAATTTCCTTTCTTATTATACCTACCACAATTGTTTACATGGAGGCCCTCCCGTCTTCTTTCGGGTAAAGAATCTTTCCTCCCCGCTGATCACATAACTCTAACGTTGACGGATTCAAAAAGAATGAGTCTTTAGAGACGGTATATGCGCACTGGCAGCGGAAGTCGTGGAGTTGTACTTGGGAGAGAGCGTCCCGTACTGGGTCTACGCCGGTTGCACTCGACCCAGTTTTGGCTTATTTTTTATCGGTGCTTTTGCACCACTTTTCTTTCCCAAATTGCTTGGGAAAGACAGAAATAGAGAGTATTTTATCCGAGTTAAGGACTTCCATTGTAGTGCAAGCCTGAAGTAAACAATTGTGGTAGGTATAATAAGAAAGGAAATTTACTATAAAATTTAGATATTTGAATAATCTTGTATCTTAGGGCGCCACTCTACAACGCTGTTTTTCCGTGAAATTTGGCCAGTAATTACTATTTTGACCATTTGGTCACTTTTAGGGGTCAGGCTGACACCTTAAAAGGTGTCGGAGTGTTAAACTTAGGATTTCAATAGTCTTGTGCCTCAGGGTGCCACCCTATTTCGCCGTTTATTCCGCAAATTTCGGTGAATAATTACCATTTTGACCATTTTGTCACTTTTAGGGGTCTAGGTGACCCCTTAAAAGGGGGTCGCAGTATGAAGCTTGGTATTTCAATAATCTTGTATCTTAGGGCGCCACCCTACAACGCCATATATTCCAATAATTTTGCTCAATTGATAAATGTTGAAAAAGGAACTGGGAATAAGTAAAGGATTTCACAGCGCTACTTTTTGTCCCTTTCATTGTGCGTTTGTATTAGTTTAAAAAGTTGAACTTCAGATTTTTGGAAGAGAAGAGCTTTATCAGTTCTGAGTATTATCGTGGGTCTGTCAAATGTAAGATTTACGAAAAATAGAGTTATCCATTTAATGACTTGAGCAATTCAACAAATGATTTATTTTTACCGTTAGTGGGGACGGTATTGTCGATGCCCTATCCGTACGTGCCTTTTTGTACAGGCATCAAACATCTCAACATTTATGACTAACAAGTGGGCATGCGCATATTCTAACATCTCTCATCTGCAACAATTTAAACCAGGTTATCTCTCATGATCTTAGATTTATTATGGATTTCCAAATGAAAGTTTTGTGTGCGCAACTCCTCCTACATTATTGAACTGATTTTGATGAAACTTCTTAAACATGGCATTAATGAATGAGCACGTGCATATTTCCAAAAGTTTCCAATGTGATGATTTTTACCCGTTTATCTCCCTTCAACTTTGAAGATTTAATATAGATGTGTACATGGCATTTTTGTGTGTAGAACGCTTCCTTCCTTATTATTTTGATAAAACTTATCAAACATTATAACTGACTAGTCACCACTAATTCACCACAAAAATATGACCCATGGTGCATTTCATTTTCACGTTATTTTTCTAAATTGACAAACTATCCAAGATTGCTGCTATTCAGATTCAAGTTATCGCACAAACAAAATATTTTAAAACTTCCAGGATGGCTGCCACGGTGGCCATAGTAGATATGACAGAAAACTGATTAATGACAGAACCATCCTCTTGTCATCACTAATTATTTTATTTTCAAGTCATTCTGCAGACAAGCAGAAATTTCTAAAAGCTCAAGAATTCAAGATGGCTACCATGGCGACCAAATTGGATACGGCAGAAAACATATTATTAAAACGAACCTTCATCTAGTCATCAATAATCCGTCATAAAAAATCCATCTTGCATTTTTTTCAAGCAAAAATAACATAGGATCCAAGTTGGCTGCAATGGCGGCTATATTGGATATTGCAGACAACCGATTATCGAAAGGAACTAACCACTAGTCACCTCTAAGCCACCACACAAAAAACAGAATTCACAGAACATTTCATTTTCAATGTATTGCGTTGGTAAGCCAAAGCGGCCCTTTTGGATGTGGTAGAAAACTGATTATCGAATGGAACGTTCCTAAAGTCACCACTAATCCATCACAAAAAAAAAATCAGATTATTGCGTGGACAAACCGAAGTTAATGGACGGGCGGACGGACGGACGGACGGACGGACGGACGTTCTACCGCAAATGTACTTGCGAGGTGAGTTTAGTGCTAGGTATGGGGAAAATTGCGCATTTCATAAGTGGGTGTTCGCACCTCACAAGTTGAAAAAACCCTCAGAAGTGGATGGTGTACTAACGTTTTTATCCCTCAACCTCACAAGTAACAACTATGCACGGACGGTCACCTCGCAAGGCCATCTGTGGTGGCCCGGGCAGACCGACGGATAGTTGGACGAGTTAACATAGCCATGCAATACTTCATAGAACGGCCATAACAAGCCTTATCTAAAAATGCAATCAGTTTTAACCCGAGGCACAATTCGTCCGGGCTGCTGCTGTGGTGGCGATAGGCGAAAATTCAAGTCTGACCGAGTTACGTGACATTTAGTATGTTATACAGGTCAAAAAAATAATAAAGATAACTGGTATGGAAATTTTTGATTTAATGTCGTTTTCGACGTTTTAACGTCAGTTAACGTTTAAATTATCTCCTCCATTTTGGCCACAACCTACCTCGGCACCAGCAAAATGTAACCACATCAAAATTAAACGCTTAGGGCAGGGAACAGATGTAATGATGCAAGGGTATATTTGTATGTTCATCGACTTAGGAAGCTGAACGCTATGACGTCAAAAGTGACGGAGGAGCAGAAAAAGTTAAAATTACACTTCTCTTTTGGATGGTTTAACCCTTTCAACACTGGCGCCTTGGAAGATATCATTTCAGTCAATACTATCTACGCAAAAAACAACCTGAGTAGTAGGAGAGGTATGGATCGGGCCGATTGGGGACATAGTGACGTCATGTTACGTGACCTAGTTACGTCATGTGATGTTGTCATGGTAACCTGCGTGAGCGGCCATCTTGTGACGTAATCTCCATAGTAATACGTGGTGTGAGTGCGCATGCGCAGCGCGTGTTGTTAGGGAGATACGTGTTTCCGTCGTCCATTTTGTATCCTGGAGGCGGCCATCTTTGTTTCTATGGTAGCCCGTGGTTGCTATGTTACCCAAAGGCATATAACAAGACAGGTGTATGTACGGAGGGTATGTTCGATTGAACAGGGTTAACTTCCCGATTTGTAGAATTACCCAAATAAACCCGACAAGTTTTACTGTTTCGAATTCTTTCAGAATTCTCTGCTTCTATCTATATATGCAATAGTTTTTGTCTACCTAGGCATGTCCCTTTGTTCTGGAGTATACTCCAGAAGCGTAGAAAAGCCTATCAGTTGGAACAGTTTAGCTTATTGTTACTATATTTAGCAATATCTGGTCTATTCTTGTTAGTTCTGACCCTATTTCGAGTACTCGTGTAGTTTCCTTTATCCAGATCATTTATATAGATTATAACTAACCAATCAGATTGCTTGATTTTCCATAATCTATATGCAGAGTTATCACCCTTCTGTATAACAAACGCCTATATTATTTCCAAAGTCAATAAGTTATCGAGCTGTTACTGAAAAGTCATTGCTCGAACGACTCGAATCCTATCGAGCAAATGAGCCATAGAGCAATTGCTCGTTCGAGTGACTCGCACATACTGCTCAAACGACTCGAAGTCGAATCATTTCAGTATTTGAGGATACCTATGACCCGGTATTGTATTATTTGAGGATACCTATCGAGGATACCTTTTATAGGATACTTATCTGAGGATACTATTACCTGTATCACAAGGCATACCTATCCCAAATATGTGTAACAATACGCCAATCCTCTGCTTCAATAAGTATCTGGCTTTTAACGATTCCATTTTTAGAGAAATTAGCGAAACACTATGGAATCCTACATGAAGTATACCATACCTATACTTTTGTAAATATTCAATGTTGTTCTTTGAGAACTTATTTTATCTGAAATAAATACTGTTTAAACTAAAGTATTTTTAGATAAGGCGTGACGTCACATGGGATTCCCTCGATATCTCGCCAATGTCGTGTTGAAACCAAACAGATCCTGGGTCGAAAACAACCCTTATACTCACCGGGCGAACCCTACCGTGTGACAAAGGCAAAAAGATGAAATAAATAGAATAATTCGCACCTTACATGAGTATTTTATAAATTTTCATCTTATTTTCACTTAATTTACATACGACTTCACGGAAACAGTTTCGAAACAAGACTTCGAAACAACATTCTACGGGATACAGACACCTGCCCCCGGCTGTCTACCCCCCCCCCCCTGTCAAAATTGATAGAAGAGAACACCTGCCCCCCCCCCCCCCCCCCATCATTTTCTAGGGTTGGACATCTGCCCCCTACCAAATTTTATTAACAGGACACCTGCCCCCAGCTAATTTTTATACCGTGGACACCTGCCCTCCTGCTGGTTTATACACCTATAGGACACGTCTAATAATAAAAACTAAAACTGTCAAAAAAGTGTCAATGTGATATATTTCCATAACACAATTGTCTCAAATAACAACAATAACATACAGGTACATAATCTTGAGCAATAAAGCAGTTACATATAATACATTTAATCTCATTTTAATATCACTCAAGTATATCTCCACCATTGCACATAGTTTTTTTTCCTAGAAGATTCTTATGAATTTGTTTTGGAATAAGTAGAAAATCTATTTTTCCCACTTTATAAAGGCCAAGCAGTCGAAAATGTGTCGACAATTTCAGTGATAAATGTTGTTCATTATATTTTATTCCCCACTGGATAAAACCTAAAATTTATATTGCGTGTTCCACAGTAAAAAGCCTGCTCATATCAATAAGTTACTATAACATTTTTTGTTAGAAAATAGGCCATATGTCCTATAGGTGTATAAACCAACAGGGGGCAGGTGTCCACGGTATACAAATTAGCTGGGGGGCAGGTTTCCTGTTAATAAAATTTAGTAGGGGGGCAGGTGTCCAACTCTGGAAAATCATGAGGGGGTCAGGTGTCCTCTTCTATCAATTTTGACAGGGGGGGGGGGGGGCAGACAGCCGGGGGCAGATGTCAGGGATTCCATTCTACATGATGTAGGATAAGCACAGTTAGGTCAACAGTAGCTGAAATTAAATTACGTTATTGTCAATAGCAGTTCAGAGCAGGGTCAAGATGTCAAAAATACAAAGCGATCATTTCTTTCAAATTAATCGATCACATTTACTGTCCGACGATAGCCTCCAATACTATTCACATTCTCATTTCCATTTCACTCCTGCTGAAGAACAAAACACCTCTCGGATCCAAATGCTCCCAGGGACATTTCTGGGTAGTTCAGACTCGGTGTGTGTCACAGTGAGATCCTCAAATTTACAAACTTTCATTTCAAATTGATACCATAAAAAAGTTTCCGACATTTGATGATCGGTTTAAAAAATCCATCTTGCATTTTTTTCAAGCAAAAATAACATAGGATCCAAGTTGGCTGCAATGGCGGCTATATTGGATATTGCAGACAACCGATTATCGAAAGGAACTAACCACTAGTCACCTCTAAGCCACCACACAAAAAACAGAATTCACAGAACATTTCATTTTCAATGTATTGCGTTGGTAAGCCAAAGCGGCCCTTTTGGATGTGGTAGAAAACTGATTATCGAATGGAACGTTCCTAAAGTCACCACTAATCCATCACAAAAAAAAATCAGATTATTGCGTGGACAAACCGAAGTTAATGGACGGGCGGACGGACGGACGGACGGACGGACGGACGGACGTTCTACCGCAAATGTACTTGCGAGGTGAGTTTAGTGCTAGGTATGGGGAAAATTGCGCATTTCATAAGTGGGTGTTCGCACCTCACAAGTTGAAAAAACCCTCAGAAGTGGATGGTGTACTAACGTTTTTATCCCTCAACCTCACAAGTAACAACTATGCACGGACGGTCACCTCGCAAGGCCATCTGTGGTGGCCCGGGCAGACCGACGGATAGTTGGACGAGTTAACATAGCCATGCAATACTTCATAGAACGGCCATAACAAGCCTTATCTAAAAATGCAATCAGTTTTAACCCGAGGCACAATTCGTCCGGGCTGCTGCTGTGGTGGCGATAGGCGAAAATTCAAGTCTGACCGAGTTACGTGACATTTAGTATGTTATACAGGTCAAAAAAATAATAAAGATAACTGGTATGGAAATTTTTGATTTAATGTCGTTTTCGACGTTTTAACGTCAGTTAACGTTTAAATTATCTCCTCCATTTTGGCCACAACCTACCTCGGCACCAGCAAAATGTAACCACATCAAAATTAAACGCTTAGGGCAGGGAACAGATGTAATGATGCAAGGGTATATTTGTATGTTCATCGACTTAGGAAGCTGAACGCTATGACGTCAAAAGTGACGGAGGAGCAGAAAAAGTTAAAATTACACTTCTCTTTTGGATGGTTTAACCCTTTCAACACTGGCGCCTTGGAAGATATCATTTCAGTCAATACTATCTACGCAAAAAACAACCTGAGTAGTAGGAGAGGTATGGATCGGGCCGATTGGGGACATAGTGACGTCATGTTACGTGACCTAGTTACGTCATGTGATGTTGTCATGGTAACCTGCGTGAGCGGCCATCTTGTGACGTAATCTCCATAGTAATACGTGGTGTGAGTGCGCATGCGCAGCGCGTGTTGTTAGGGAGATACGTGTTTCCGTCGTCCATTTTGTATCCTGGAGGCGGCCATCTTTGTTTCTATGGTAGCCCGTGGTTGCTATGTTACCCAAAGGCATATAACAAGACAGGTGTATGTACGGAGGGTATGTTCGATTGAACAGGGTTAACTTCCCGATTTGTAGAATTACCCAAATAAACCCGACAAGTTTTACTGTTTCGAATTCTTTCAGAATTCTCTGCTTCTATCTATATATGCAATAGTTTTTGTCTACCTAGGCATGTCCCTTTGTTCTGGAGTATACTCCAGAAGCGTAGAAAAGCCTATCAGTTGGAACAGTTTAGCTTATTGTTACTATATTTAGCAATATCTGGTCTATTCTTGTTAGTTCTGACCCTATTTCGAGTACTCGTGTAGTTTCCTTTATCCAGATCATTTATATAGATTATAACTAACCAATCAGATTGCTTGATTTTCCATAATCTATATGCAGAGTTATCACCCTTCTGTATAACAAACGCCTATATTATTTCCAAAGCCAATAAGTTATCGAGCAGTTACTGAAAAGTCATTGCTCGAACGACTCGAATCCTATCGAGCAAATGAGCCATAGAGCAATTGCTCGTTCGAGTGACTCGCACATACTGCTCAAACGACTCAAAGTCGAATCATTTCAGTATTTGAGGATACCTATGACCCGGTATTGTATTATTTGAGGATACCTATCGAGGATACCTTTTATAGGATACTTATCTGAGGATACTATTACCTGTATCACAAGGCATACCTATCCCAAATATCCCTTATAAGCTCATTTGCTCTGCAGACTTCGAGCCGTTCGAACAGAATGTGCGAGTCACTCGAACGAGCATTTACTCTAAGGCTCATTTGCTCGATTGGCTTCGAGTCATTCGAGCAATGACTTTTCAGTAACTGCTCGATAACTTATAAGGGATATTTGGGATAGGTATGCCTTGTGATACAGGTAATAGTATTCTGAGATAAGTATCCTATAAAAGGGTATCCTCGATAGGTATCCTCAAATAATACAATACCGGGCCATAGGTATCCTCAAATACTGAAATGAGTCGACGAGCAATATGTGCGAGTCACTCGAACAAGCAGTTGCTCGATATCTCATTTGCTCGATGGACTTCAAGTCGTTCGAGCAAAATGCCGAGTCACTCGATCGAGCAATTACTCTAAAGCTCATTTGCTCGATGGGCTTCGAGTCATTCGAGCAATGACTTTTCAGTAACTGTTCGATTGCTTATTGGCTTTGGGAATGCTTTTAATATACACAAGGGAGAAAACTCTGTATAGAGATTACGGGATATCAAGAAATCTGATTGGTTAGTTATAATTTATAGAAATGATCTAGATAAATAAAACAACAAGAGTACTCGGCATAGGGTCAGAACTAACAAGAATAGACCAGAAATTGTTAAATATAGTAACAATAAGCAAAGCTGTTCCAGCTTATAGGCTCTTCTACTCTACTGGAGTATACTCCAGAAAAAAGGAACATGGTCAGATAGACGAAAACTACTGCATATATAGATAAAAGCAGAGAATTCTGAAAGAATTCGAAATAATACAACTCGTTTGGGGTTGCTTGTTGTAATTAATCGAGGATTTTTGGGAAATTCTAAGCATGAAAATTACTCCTGTTCAATCACGCGCACATCTGTACCCCCTTGCTACTACTACGTGCTACACCGATAGAATGGGGAATCCGTAGAAAATAAAGTCAATTTCGGTGACTTGGAGGGATTGTTGGTTTTATTCGGGTAATTCTACGAATCTGTAAATTACTCCTATTCAATCGAACTCACCCCATGGTTACAATGACAACACAGAATGAGGTCACTGGGTCACGTGACATGACGTCACTTTCGGGGTCCGGGCCGGGGTTCGGCCAATGTAGGCCGGTTCATCGCTCTGCTACTACTAACCTGATTTGTTTGGAGGTTCGGGTTGATCTGTCGGACTGTTGGATTAAATTATTACCGTGCCTAGCTTCAGACTCTTTGCTCTTCATATTGTCTGCTCGTCCACTTCCATTTTCTTTTTCGCGCAAAAATATATGCAGACCGGGTTGAACATGTTAACCATGTAGCCGTTTAGTAGTACCAAACACAAAGTTTAAAAAATTGAGAATTCGACATAACAGGGGCGGCGGAAAGATTTTCAAAGTTGGGGCTAGATCGGGTGATGGATGGTCGTCGGTATGACATGCCGACCATGGTTCGGCCCGTGGTAGGAAGTATTTAAATTCCAGGGTCCCAAAACCCCCATTTCCATGCATCTGAACGGATAATTTGAGATTTATCGGGAGATGCATTTGAAAGATTTCACACATTGAGAGCCGTTTAAAAACGTCGGTAAAGCATACAGGCGAGGTCTATTTATCAGCTTTGGTCGTAACGACCAAAGCTGTTAAATAGACCTCACCTGTATGCTTTACCAGACTGTATACATTTAACGTTTGCTGCCACTTACTGCAAAAAATTATCCGAAATCTATCGAAACTGAACCAGTACGAGAGAAACATAGCTGGCGAAAATATGGGGGACGCTCTGGATCCGCCACTTGTTTCACCAGTCATTTGTTGTATTAAAATATATGCATACAAAAAACATGGCCCGGCAAAAAAGTGGTGGGGCGAAAGCCCCTACCACCCCCCGATTCCGCGGACCCTACATAAGATACCCGCGTACTCTTATTTCGCCGCAGATAGTATTCACTCATTTTGCACCCCCCCCCCTCCCCCCCCCCCCCCCCCATCCTAAAAACTTCTACAGTTTTGGCTATAATATTTCACGTACGCCCTAAATGAATAGTTTCAGTGATGTTGTTGGAACACGTCAATATTATATTTTACTCCACGAGCCTGAAATTCAGGGACGTTTTAGTGCTCGTGGTGCCCAATACAGAGTTGAAAACATTGAAAATCAGACGTCAGACACTGGAGTTACGGCATGAACAAAGTACTGAAATCAGGTTCACGTACGGGAGGGTCATAATTGTTTTTTTAGTATGATACTCTAATAATTTGGCATGATTTTATATTATTTGGTATTATTTCATAAATGCTGCATAAATAATTAAGTATGATACTTAATTATTTGAGTATGATACTGAATTAATTCAGTATCATACTATATTATTTGGGTATCATACTATATTAATTGAGTATCATACTTTATTATATTTCTACAGCTTTTTCCTTTGTAAATAAAAACCACATCCTACTCCCGCGACCTCGAAAGTGTTATTCAACTCCCACGGCGATATCCTCACAGGGTATAAACCGTATAAACATTTAGCCGGAAGTGGAGATAAGCGAGGCGAGAGATTTCTATTTTTTATCTCAAAGTTTCAGTCGCAGCGTATCAAAGATCACCGAAAATAAGATTTTTTTAATAAAAGGAATGACCGAAGAATGCAAAATCAGTAAGTATGTTATATAAAACAATATTTAACAATGAAACGACACAACTTAATGGAAAAATCGACTCTTGTAGTTTGAAAAAACACCTGCTGATCATCTCAGAAAATGAATTTCTCGGGCAAATTTCTCCTTCAAATATCGTTTTTCACATGTTAGCACAAATGTAACATGTTAAAATCATAGATCGACAGATTCGGCGTTCAATTCCACACCAGAAACTATCAACCATAACAACGAAGGAGGTTCGGTGCAACTGAAACTGTTCAAAATATAATGTCACCTTATCGATTTTTTTATACGCCCAGTTGGTAAAATCGTAGATCGGGAGTTGGTGATAATTATACGTCCAGTTGAGATTATTCGATTTCCCATATGACCGTTCCAATGCCCATATTTGTGCATGTTTG